>CM076677.1:24089408-24386908 GCA_038501925.1 Xenopus petersii
TAACTTCGCCTCACTTCGCCACACTCCACCAGGCGTAGCGAAGCAAAGTTACGCTAGCGATGGTTAATTTGCATACGGCGCCAAATTCAAATTTCAATGGAGGAATATGTGGCAGCACTACAAATGCCTGGGAAACCTTCAAAACATCAAATAAAATTTTTATTTTACCCTACACATGTGCCCACTGTATAGTTAAGTTGCCATGAGTTAGGAAATGTTGGGGGGAAGGAGGGGAGCCCCAAAAAAATTTTTGATCTTTTTCAGCCTATCACCCATAATATAGAAAAATGCCAGCGTTTTTGGAACTTTGAAAAAATTTGAACTTTTTTTGAAGCAATCCCTATCTACTCTATTGTGCTTCGCCTGGTCTGAGGTGGCGAAGGAAGTCTAGCGTAAAAGGTAGCGTTCAGTACAATGCGCGTGTTAGTGAATTTGCATAGTTACGTCCGTTGCGCAAATTCGCCAGGCGTAAGGGTGCGAAGTAACACTAGCGAAGTTACGCCAGCGTTTGTTGGTGAATTTGCGAAGTAACGAAAATGCCCAACGCTAGCGAATTGACGCAAGCGTTAGGTGCTTAGGCGCTTAGTGAATTTGTCGCCTAAAGTGCAGGCACACGTCACATGACCAAGGGCAGCTGGGAAATTGACAAAATGTCTAGCCCCATTTCAGATTTCAAAAATAAATATAAAAATATCTGTTTGCTCTTTTGAGAAATGGATTTCAGTGCAGAATTCTACTGGAGCAGCACTATTAACTGATTTGTTTTGAAAAAAATATTGTTCCCCATGACAGTATCCCTTTAAGTGAATTAAATAAAAGTAATGTTTTGTTTTTTTTACTTTTTCAAAGGTTCCCGATGTGCACCTACTCATTTTAGACATTTATTAATGCAGCTTTAATAATGTGCGCTAATGTATTTTGAGCCATATATAATTTATCATTTCCTTTGCTAGTTACAGATGGCTTATAGATGGTTTGTTGCTTTAAAACTGATCCCTGGAGTAAATATAAGGCCAATATTGTAGTGTGTGTCTTGCGCTATCACTGAGCAATAACGCTACACTTTATTTCTAATATAAACGTTTTCCTTGTCAAATGATTTCAGAACAAACATAGATAATGTCAGAGCACCCATAACATCTATATTATGTCACTGCCATGGACGCAAACGTTGGAGAGGCAGTAGCTGCGTCTTCTGACTAACGTATATAGATAGGGAACATTGCCGGTAGAGGTGCAGAGATGAGTCTCACACACATTGGAGTACTGCACGGGAATGTTTTCAACTGGACAAAAATAAACACCTTCGTGTGTGTCTCCGGGCAAATTCATCAAGTGGAACAAGTGGAAGTCATTTTGCAGAAGCTGAGAAAAGATACGTTTACAAAGTTGTTTTTTATCCATTTGAGAAAACAAAATTGAAAGGTTGGAAGGAATAATGGAGCCAGTGTGTGTGACACTGCTGAGTTACTTATCAGGACTCTATCACTTACCGAAAGGGACGGAAAAGGGACAGCAACACAAAAAAATGGCCTTCATTTTCTTGTAACTATGATTGTACTAATTTGCCTTGCATTGTGATTTTTATATTCTATATATACAGTATACTGTATTTGTTTTTTTTCTTTAGTAACAGGTTGAATTCTCCTTTAAGGGGAGCTTTTTCCCACCTCATAGTCTGTAGCATGGGTAGACACAGTTAATGTTTGGGAAACAGTATAGTAGGAGATAACAGGTAAATTGAAGGAGGGGGGTAGAAACCACCAATCTATATGTGGGGAATTATATTAAAATGGCTATTTATTTAGCAGCTGTAAACATACTGATAGTACAGGTGCTGGTTTAATAAGGGTACAGGCAGTGTCGGACTGGCCCACCGGGATAATGGGAAAACTCCCGGTGGGCGAAGGTGTCAGGTGTAATAATGGAAGAATAGCGTATAGTAAGTAGATATAAAAGACTAGGAAAGTGGGCCCAAGGTCTAAGGTTTTCTGGTGAGCCACAGGCATCCCAGTGCGACACTGGGTACAGTGATGTTTATACATGTTGGGGGTTATGTAATAAAAGGCACTACATTTGCCCAGGGGCAGAAACCCTTAGTACCAATCAGCACTTACTGGTCACCTGTTAAAAAACAAACATCTTATTGGTTGCTATGAGTTACTGCTCCTGGGCAAACATAGTAGGGATGCACCGAATCCACTATTTTGGATTCGGCCGAAACCCCGAATCCTTCATGAAGGAATACCGAATCCGAATCCATATGCAAATTAGGGGTGGGAAGGGGAAAACATTTTTTACTTCCTTGTTTTGTAACAAAAAGTCACACGATTTCCCTCCCTGCCCCTAATTTGCATAGAGGGACAGAAGGATCCCGAACCGAATCCTGGATTTGTTGCATCCCTAAAACAGTGCCTTTTATTACATTTGGGGTATATGTCTTACCTTGCATGTGATTTTTAGGCACATCCCAATAATCAAAAGAAATTATTTAAGGCAAATTTTCTCCTATGTAGACTTTTTATAGATCTCTTAAAGGAGAAGGAAAGGCAAAGGATAAATAGGCCTCTAATCAAAGGCTTTTACAAATAGTACTTACACAGCCTTTGAAAATATTAATCCGTTCAATGGACAGTAAGCTGTTGCTCTCAAACGCAGACTGCAGTGGCAGAGTGGGGTGACGTCACGCTTTGCAGAGGCATCTTGTTTCAGGCTGCCAGAGGCAGCCTCGATGTGCATTGTGTACAATTAACATCCACTGCGCAAGTACAGTGGGCGCTTCCTTTCCTCAAGCCATGATGACGCGCATAGTAATCAGCATATGCGATTGTTTTTTTTTCTTGCGCATGCGCATTAATAACTAAGAAGTACAGGAAGAGGGCGCACCTGCACTAATATGGCGCCTGCGTGCATATTGAACCGTTGCGCACAGTAACATCGGTTATAACGGATTTCATCACGCAATGGCAATTCCAATATAGCGGTTCAGGAGGTCTGGGGGAGTACTATATTATGAGCAAGGTATGGTTTTTCTCCTTTCCTTCTCCTTTAAACGAAAATAAGTGTTGTATTTCTCCTTAAATTGAAAGTAGTGCTAAGTGTGAGGACACGGCTTCTCATAGGCAAAACCTTTCAGAAATAATAAAATACTGAAACATTCCCTTAAGAGCTTTTTAGCACTCTACTATCTTGTGGTCATTGATAGATAGTTCTCTCATGTTCTCAAGTTTGCACATAACCATACAAACACGAGAGCAGCTTTCATTGGAGCATTATTTGCCCTTTGGTCTTTTCTTTGCTGGGCTTGCGGCAGTAAGTGCGTAACAGAGAATTTACTGTACAAACACTGGGCTTCATTTGATTTTTCTGCCATTTCTCTTATGTGTTTCATAAGCAGCTGACCTTTTCAATCTCATTTTATTTATAGATGTTTTCCACCGTTCCGGAGATGCCACAGACAAACTCCCAGCTGCATTTGTCTCGTAAAAGGAGCACTGACTCAAAGCCGCCTTCCTGCAGCGAGAGGCCCTTAACGCTCTTCCAAACAAGCCATTCCACGGAGAAAGGTGGGTCTGTCTGTGGTCCCTCCTTCCCTGCACAAAGATATAGGTGGCAATTGATATTTCTGTACTTGAATCCTTCTGTCACTGGTCAAGAAAAACCCTAAAAATGATAGGACTGTGTTTTCTACCTGTGAGCTTGGCAATTGGTGTAGGGGGTTATTTCCACTAAAAAAACCTTGCTTTCATATACATTTGCTTGAATAAATATGAATTAATTCATTTTCTTGAATTTTAAACACTGAGCAGGAAGTTTGAACTTGAATTTCAAGAATTCATTGAACAAAATAAGGCTGATTCGATTCAAAGTCCTCAGAAACAGTCATAGTACTGGTATGGGACCTTTTATCCAGATTGCTTGGGACCTAGGGTTTTCAAGATAATGGATCTTTCCGTAATTTGGATGTTGATACCTTGGGGCAAATTCACTAAGATGCGAAGTTGCGCCAGGCGCAACTTCACCGCACTTCGCCACACTTCGCCAGGCGTATTTTCGCCAGCGCTCCGCAAATTCACTAAAATCCGAAGTTGCGCACAGGGGTAGCGTAAGTTTTCGAAGTTGCGCTAGCATTAATTCGCCAAGTGAAGCGAAGTTTCGCTAGCGATGGTTCATTTACATACGGCGCAAAATTCAAATTTCAATGGAGGAACATGTATCACCACTTCAAATGCCTAGAAAACCTTCAAATCAGCAAATAAAAATTTTATTTTGCCCTACACATGTGCCCACTGTCTAGGTAAGTTGCCATGAGTCAGGAAATGTAGGGGGGAAGGAGGGGAGCCCCAAAAAAAATTTAGATCTTTTTCAGCCTATCACCCATCATGTAGAAAACACGCCAGCGTTTTTTGGGACTTAGAAAAAATTTTGACTTTTTTTTAAACAATCCCTATCTACTCTATTGCGCTTCGCCAGGTCTGAGGTGGCGAAGGAAGTCTAGCGTAAAAGGTAGCGTTCAGTACACTGCGCAAGTTAGTGAATTTGCGTAGTTACGTCGCTAGTGAAAATTCGCCTGGCGTAAGGGTACGAAGTAACACTAGCGAAATTACGCCAGTGTTAGTTAGTGAATTTGCGCAGTAGCGAAAAATGCCAAACGCTAGCGAATTAACGCTAGCGTTCGGCGCTTCGGCGCTTAGTGAATTTGCGCCCTTAAGTCTATTAGAAAATCATTAAAATAAACCCAAAAGACTGGTTTTTCTTCCGATAAGGAATAATTATATCTTATTTTGGATCAAGTACCAGGTACCGATTTATTATTACAGAGAAAAAGGAAATCAGTTTTTAAAAATTTGAATTATTTCATTACAATGGAGTCTATGGAGATGGCCATTCAGTAATTCGGAGCTTTCCAGATAATGGGTTTCCGGATAATGGATCCTATACCAGTGCTAGCAGGCCCTTATACATAGTAGTAGATTCTGCTGTTGGGGACTAGAAAATAGCTTTTTTTTTTTTACCTAGGCAAGTGATGGTTTCCATTTATTTGTAAAATGCAACTGCACAGAAAACATAAATAGTATAGATCTAGTAAGCAAGGACAGTAACACTAAATATAAACAATAATTTAAATGTATATATTGGTTTATATATGTGTCGTATAGATGTAAAAAGTGATTTCTTTGAAGCAGAAGCCCTATTTATTTTTTCTTGCAGTGCTTTTGCTGTAGACGCTAATGAGTTCAGCCTTTGTAGGACATGCTCTTATTTTAGAGCATTTCAATCACTGAAATAAGCAGGTCATATAGTGGCAGATATAAGATGCTGAATTGGCTCCTGCAAACAAGTCAACAGCTTATCTGCCAGTGTAAAGACCCATGCCAACAGCCTTGCTGATATCTAGCTAAATATTGGGCCGACTTAAACATCCTGCCAGGTGGGGGCAGCATTGGCACTTTGACAATGTGGTCTTCTACCAACAGGTCTACATAGATGCCTATTATGATTAAATTACTGTAATGGCCCAAATCAGCCCGGTTTGACTCAGAATGTAGGTGGTCAAATCAGACAAAGATCTGCTCTTGGTTTTAATGTGTAGCTGAAACCCGCAGCACCAAAATACCCTTCGTTGTTCTCTGTTTGACAGACTAGAAAGTGTTGGTTCCAGAGCTTTTAAGACATTCTTGCCTGAAAATACAGCGGTGTTTGATAGAGGACTTATCTTAAAGGGATACTGTCATGGGGAAAATTTTTTTTTCCAAAATGAATCAGTTAATAGTGCTGCTCCAGCAGAATTCTTCACTGAAATCCATTTCTCAAAAGAGCAAACAGATTTTTTTATATTCAATTTTGAAATCTGACATGGGGCTAGACATATTGTCAATTTCCGAGCTGCCCCAAGTCATGTGACTTGTGCTCTGATAAATTTCAATCACTCTTTACTGCTGTACTGCAAGTTGGAGTGATATCACCCCCTCCCCCCCCAGCAGTCAAACAAAAGAACAATGGGAAGGTAACCAGGTAACAGCTCCCTAACACAAGATAACAGCTGCCTGGTAGATATAAGAACAACACTCAATAGGAAAAACCCATGTCCCACTGAGACACATTCAGTTACATTGAGAAGGAAAAATAGCAGCCTGCCAGAAAGCATTTCTCTCCTAAAGTGCAGGCACAAGTCACATGACTTGGGGCAGCTGGGAAATTGACAAAATGTCTAGCCCCATGTCAGATTTCAAAATTGAATATAAAAAAATCTGTTTGCTCTTTTGAGAAATGGATTTCAGTGCAGAATTCTGCTGGAGTAGCACTATTAATTGATGTGTTTTGAAAAAAACATGTTTTCCGATGACAGTATCCCTTTACATGGTCTGGTGGGGTGTGTTTGATCTACCAAAATAACATGGTGGAAAAACAATTATCTAAAATTCCACACTGCCTTTCGTCTGATGGCACAAGGGCTTGTTCGTATGCCCTTCACATATTTCCACTGGCAGGAAAGTGTTACAAATCCTCTGCTTTTGGCTCTTTTCAGCCAAACTGAACTGAAAATCGCCTTGTGGGCAATAGATGTTATGTCCTTTAAAGCCCATTCCATCTTTTGAGTTCACTCAAGCATTAGAACCTGCATTTTTATTACCTCTGAAGACCTTGTCAAACAAACATTTATTTTTATAAAAATGGTGCAGAATTATCTGAACAGAACTTATGTGTAAATGTGATTGGGACATTTTTTTCTGGTGTTGCTGTTCCTTTAATAAGGACATTGGAACATTATAGCAGTGGAATACTTGCAGTGTCTATGTGTACTCACCTCCTAGTACCCCCTTGCCCTTCCCATTGTTGCCCTGCACTGGTAAAAAGGCACAGGTTAACTAGTGGATAACAGATAACACCATTATGTTCTACAGAGCTTATCTGCTATCTGCTGTGTAACCTGAGCCATTTCTCCTTTGAATGGCTGCCCCCATTGCTACACAGCAGCTTATTTATATAAACTATAGTAGAGTTTCTGAAGCAAACACATCAGTTTTACTAGTGCAGGGCAACACTCCATTTTGTTTGTATTACATTAATACAAGGACTTTTCTTTTTTGATGTCACTGTTACTTTAAAGTAAAACTATACCCCACAAATTATGTAGGTCTCTATAAAAAGATTTTGCATAAAACAGCTCATAAGTAAAACCCTGCTTCATGTAAATAAACCATTTTCATAATAATGTACTTGTTCTAGTAGCATGTGCCATTGGGTAATCATAAATAGAAAATTGCCATTTTAAAAAATATGGGCCGCCCCCCTTCAATCATAGTAAAATAGTAAGTTACGTTGAAAAAAGACACACGTCCATCAAGTTCAACCTTTTTACTTTTTTTTAACCTGCCTATCTGCCAGTTGATCCAGTAAAAAAAAACATCTGAAGCCTCTCCAATTTGCCCCAGAGGGGGAAAAAATTCCTTCCTGACTCCAAAATGGCAATGGGACTAGTCCCTGGATCAACTTGTACTATGAGCTATTTCCCATAACCCTGTATTCCCTCACTTGCTTAAAAGCCATCCAACCCCTTCTTAAAGCTATCTAATGTATCATCCTGTACAACTGATTCAGGGAGACAAAACCCTTCCGAAAATATAGGCGGAACCTCTTTTCTTCTAATCGGAATGGGTGACCTTCTGTCAGCTGGAAAGCCCTACTGGTAAATAAAGCATTAGAGAGATTATTATGTGATCCCCTTATATATTTATACATAGTTATCATATCACCCCTTAAGCGCCTCTTCTCCAGCGTGAACATCCCCAACTTGGCCAGTCTTTCCTCATAGCTAAGATTTCCCATACCTTTTACCAGCTTAGGTGCCCTTCTCTGTACCTTCTCTAATACAATAATGTCCTGTTTGGGTGATGGAGACCAAAGCTGCACGGCATATTCTAGATGGGGCCTTACAAGTGCTCTATACAGTGGAAGAATGACCCCCTCCTCCCTTGACTCTATGCCCCTTTTAATACAGCTCAAGACCTTATTCGCCCTTGATGCTGCTGACTGGCATTGCTTGCTACAGCCAAGTTTATCGTATGATTCACTGTGCACACAAACATACCAACAAACCATACATGTTAGGTCACATCAACCAATTAACAGACAGAGTTCTGTCTTTTGCTTCAAAACTTCTTCCTGTTACAGTTGTAGTATTTCTGGTCAGGTGATCTCTGAGGCAGCACAGAGACCATCACGAAATGGTGGCTCAAAGCAATATTTACTTAAATATATAGACCAGTTTGGTAAGATTCTTTAATATGCCACTTAATATGATGTAAACTCAGTGGCGTAACTACCGGGGGAGCAGGGGGTGCAACTGGACCAGGGCCCGCACCCCCAGCAGATTGTGCGCGTTGCAGCAGCAAAGAAAACGCTCACAGCCCACCTAGTTCCATTACTGTGTAAACTATCTGTTACTTAAGTGGTCATTTTGGGGGTATAGTTTTCCTTTAAGTTCTAGCCTGTCTAAACCATGGAATTTATTACCATGTGAACATCATTTGATTCAAGCCTCTGCTTACTGGAAACTGCAAAAAATAAACTTGAACTCAAAATGTGCAATTTCATATGTAAATCATTAAACTCAGATTTCACTAAACATGACTACTGGACATGAAAGATAGAAGGTGTTTGTGATGAGATCACTTAATCCTTGGTTTTATTAAGCTGTTTTTTTTTTTTATGTCTTCACAAAATGTCTCTCTAACATAATTGGAAATTCATGTTTCTATTTCGAGACCAGTAAACTGTGCAACACAAACTTCACCCATGGGAATTACAGCCGCCATCGTTTTCTTTTTCCCAGTATAAATTTGCAGCATGAAGCAGAAATCATGATTTTAGAGATATTCTGTTGTGTTTTGTCAGGGATTACCGATTACCCGGCGTGACATTCTGATTGGCTACGCACATGTATGTGGTATGTAGTAAGTAGATGGTGGCCTTCAACGCATAGCTCCTACACTGGGGCAAATTTACTAACCTGAAATTCATCATCATCGCCATACTTCGCCAGGCGAAAATTCGCCAGGACAACACTAATTCATTAATGTGGCTGCCCAACTCCCTTTTCTTCTGAATGTTGCTTACAGGTTTAAAAGGTTGGGGATCCCTGTCCCACATGATGTGCAAAGGAAAGGTCCTGTGCAATGTGCAGATGATAGCTCCTTCTTGACTGTAAAATCTGGATCTGAGATAACACATGGCTGGAATATTATCTCCATCTGATAGCAATCCTTGCAATGTCCAACTATAAAATAGATTTTTTTTTTTTTTTTAAGGTTCATAATAAGGCATGTATTCTGCAGTAGCTATCACATCATATCAGTGAAATGCCCAATTAAATGGTGTGCTCAGTTATCCCCAAGGACATAAACACTGGAGTTTGGACACTGAAAGGGCTGTATTTGGCTTATCCGTGGAAACAGCCTGTCTGCTACTTAAATATAAAAAGCTGGAATTTTGTCTTGGCTGGTGACAGTTATTGAAATTACCACTGGCAAGTGAGAAAGCAATACTGAGTACCTCATTCATGCTCTTATAATTCTCAAGTACAATGGCATCCATTGCTTCCCAGATACTTTGCTTGTTAGCACTAAGCTATCTTTACACTTTCTAAATTGGCTCATCAGAAGTTTCTCTCTTTTTTTTTTTCATTTATTCCTCTTTGTGCATTAAGTAACATTAAGTAACTCAACGTTTTGATGATGAACACTGCCCGTCGCTCAGCAGCCCTGCCTCTCTTACACATTAGAAACCGGTAGCTCCGTAAAAATACATGATGTACAGTAAATACAAAAGAGAGAGCTCTCTCGCTCTCCTTTAGGATAGAGAGTTTGGAAATAGTTTCTGCTTGTGTGTATATCTAATAACGTTGTATACATATATATATATATATATATATATATATATATACAGTATATAAGAAAATAAGCAAAGCCCCACCTGGTGTGTAGCATTTAATGGAAACGTAGATAACATGTATTCATGTGCTTTAACCACAGACTTAGGGCAGGGGCACACAGGCAGATTCGGGGAGATTTAGTCACCTGGCGACTAATCGCCTCTTCTTTGGGGCGCCAATCTCCCCGAACTGCCTTCGGCCTGCTAAAATGAAAACTCGCCTGCAGCAATGCACTCGCGGTGCTTCGATTTCCAAAGTCGCCCGAAGTTTCCTCGTGAGGCGACATCGGAAATCGGAGTGGTGCGAATGCCATTGCGCTGGCGTTTTCTCAGTATAGCAGGGGGAAGGCAGTTTGCGGAGATTGTCGCCCCCCAAAGACGAGACGATGAATCTGCCCATGTGCCCCTGCCCTTAAAGGGCACTATTCATAACTAAAATCATTTACTAAGTAAATACACTATGTGAAAGTTCAAGAAATCAGATTTTTAAAACAGTTAGAATTTTTGTATAATGTAAATCATCAGCTCACTATACTTTCTGCAAAATCTTCTATATAAATATAGGTATTATTATATTTATTATTATTATAAATATTCAAAATACTTCTAGTGGAGAAGTTTACTAAAACTAGGCATTCTGGGTAGAATACTCAGGGCAGTGCTACAATCTGAGCATGTTATAGTCACTATTATATAGTTATATGTAACCCATTTGACAAAGTAAGGGATTTTTTAAAACCTGCCGTTTTTTTCAAAAAACTATATATGTCGTTTGATTAAACATGGTTTAGGTTGTACTTGTTAATGTGTGTTTGATTTTGACTGTGATAGGTGCCCTTTAATAAACCTATATAACCTCTTTCCCATAGTGTAAATTAACAGACAATACACAATAGGAGACCTGTAAGAGGGGATAGGGAATTTGTAGGCAGATTGACAATGCAACTTAAAGTGCTTGCAAGGGAGTATCTTCACAGAAGGTTAAGTAAAACAAATATAAAATAAAATGACATTCAGCATTAAAAAGGGAAATCCATAGGAAGAAAATAAAAATGCCTCCATTACCTCCTTACCCCAACAGTCACAGAGTAGAGCTGTCTCTAAAACTGTGCCCCTTTATAGATGCCTATTAATTATGCGGCATAGGAAACTCGCTTATCCATTTACCTGACTAAACCATTATTTGAATTGTTTCCTATCTACTGGTCTGTACTGCTTGAAGAGAGAGTTACAATACCCATATCCAGTTCTTTTCTGGGTCAATATAGTTCCATATATTTCATGCTCTTCATTTGGATCATGTCATACTGCACTACTTGGCACTTTTGCTATTAAAGTGTAAACTAACAAGCCACTAACTTGACACTGAAAGTGTTTTCAAGGCAGCAACCACGGTTCCGAGGTGCGACTGTATCATGCATCAGTCATGGCAATTTCTGACTCCATAATTGTATGTGTTACCCAGGTTTCCCTGCCGTGATGAGAGACGGGTAGAAGAACAGAGTCAGGAAGGAAACAAGCAAATATAATAGCCAGTTGAGATGACAAGTGTTTCTGGATGTTTATCTTTTGAGGTTTTGAAAAATGGTATCTAAAACTGTTAGTTTACCCAAGTTTCCAGCTGTTGTGCTGACACCTGCAATCTGCCAACATGTCAGCGAAAACAGAATGAGTTTACTTTGCAAAGCTTTTTCAATTAATTCTATACTGTTTTCGTACTTTTCACTTTGCCTCTACGTGGCAGTTAAATGGAAGCTTCGTATTTGCTAGGAGCTTTCCTCTATGAAATGGTTGTATATAGCAGTGAGGGTATACACTCAGATTCCATTGGGGCACACTTTATTTGCCCAGTTATGCCCAAATAAAGTCCAAAAAAAGTCCCAAGGTTTCAGGTGAAATCACACTCCTTTTCCGGTATCCCTTCAAGTCCAAAACTCAATATCTAAAAAACAAAAGCCAGCGCCAAAGGCACAGGAACAGGATTTTCAGTTATGCCCAGATGTCAGTTGAAAGGACCTAATAGTAAACAAAGCTTTAGAGAGATTAGTGTATTGTCCCTATATGTAGTTATTTTATCCACCCATTTAGTGCCTCTTCTCTAGTGTAAACAAACCCAGTTTAGTCAATTTTGCTTCAGAGCTAAAACTTTCCATACCTGTCATTTGCTTTGTTCCACTTTTTTTTAGATTGTTTCGAATCCGATAATATCCCATTTGAGCAGTGGAGACCAAACTGTACTCCATATTATAGGTGAGGCCTTACCAGTGCTTTATAAAGTCAGTGACCCTCTTCTCCCTCAAATCGATGGCCCTTTTAATACAGCACAAAAACGTGTTTGCCCATGCAGCTGCTGACTGGCATTTATTGCTAAAGACGACAGTTGTAACAAGTCAGGGACATCATCCTTTCCATCTATTGTTATTGTCAGATTGTCAGTATACACTGACAGACTCAGGGCCGCCATCAAGGGGACACAGGGGGTACAAGTGTACCGGGCCCGGGCCTGAAGGGGGGCCCGGCTGTGCTGCACTTTTCTAAATAGCTGGGCCCCCCTTGATAGCGCCAAAGACGTGCCGCCTCTCCTGAAGTCCCGAAAAGCCAAAGTGCCGAAGTCTCAAAGCCACCAAAAGACCCGAGCTGAAGTTGAAATCCCCAAGTAGCGAACAGACCCGAAGTCACAAAAGCAGCCGGAGTTGAAGTCCTGAAGCCACGAGTTCAGTTCTAAACTCCTGACCAATGTATTATTTTAATACTCTATAGGCCCCTGCCACCAATTTTTTTTAAAAGAAATAAAGTCAAAGTAAACTTTATTGTCATCTCAGCAGTATACCAATACACAGTAAGACTGGGGCCTCATTTTTTTTTAACTTGCAGGGGGACCCTGGTCACCAATTATTTATTTTTAACTTTTTTTTTGTTTTTTTTTTTTAACTTTTTTAAAAAAAAGAACTTTTATGGGGGGCCCTGGTCACCAATTATTTATTTTTAACTTTTTTTTTTGTTTTTTTTTTTAAAAAATAACTTTTATGGGGGGCCCTGGTGCCACAGTTTTTTTTTTAACTTATAAGGGGGCCCTAACATCAATAGCCTTTTATAACTTGTGTGTGTGTGTGGGGGGGTTTTACTTTTTTTAGCGCTGATGTCTATGTGGTCTTTTAACTGTGGTGTGGAGTGGGTGGGGCTGGGGTGGGCAGTGCCCCGGAAATTTTGTTGTAGGGGGGCCTGTGATTTCTAGTGGCGGCCCTGCTGACAGTTATTATTGTTTGTGCCAACTGACTATACTAAACCTATTATGTAACTACAATACATGCCTGGTCATCTTACTGTATGTGTTCGGTAGCTTAAATCGCAGGGTCAATACTTTGCTTCTTGCCACCTGAGGTGGCTCCTGCGATGCCGCCGCCTCCCCTTGCTCCCAGCGCTTACCCAGAGGTCCAGGGGGGGGCCTCATCACTAATGCAGAGAGTGCAATTGGGTGTCTCTACTTGCCTTATTGCAGCAACGCCCCTGGCACTAAAGTCATAAAGTTGTGGCCTTTAGGTTGCTTATCCAAAGCACAGTCTAAAGTGCACTCTGCACCTTTCACCTGCACCTTTGTTTGGAGTACGAGGTAAGTACAGAGCTCCCAATTTGCCTTGTGCCCACAAATGTTCCTTCTTGTTGATATTATTCCCCAAGCTATGGGTTCAGGGTGCTGCACCCGAGCCACCAGATGCTTTAGATGTGTTAAGGTTGCACCTGAACGTGATAGACCCAGGTCCAACTTTGTGCTGGGTGAGCCACATTTGGAAATTTTAATTCTTTACTTGTGGGATTGAGCTGCAATTTTCCTGTCTTGTGTGCGTTGTTCAGGGTTGCCAACACAGTTGTATTAAATGAGTCTGTTGGACCATTTACTTGCAAATTTCTTTAGACTGTGTAATGCAAACTTGCCTGTTTTGTCCAAGCTATTAAATCTGATCTTTGTCAATACAAAAGGCATGAGCAATCTATTCTATTGCAATCCCTCGTTGCAAATGTCCATATGTTCTTTATAAGAAAGGTCTGATGACTTTTTGATTAGAACTGAGTTACTGAAGGCAAAAACACCAAGATAAGAGCAACGGGCTGGATAAATGTCTGCTTCAACACTGGGCCCCCTGTCCCAGGCCCAGCCTGGTCTTGCCCTGAGTCAGGCCCCTTCTCCTCAGCTTGTCTTCCTGGAAAATTGTTAACAATTGCCTACTTGGCCCCTTAGGATGGTCTAGATGTCCCTTCCTCAACTGTAAGATGATCAACTCACATAAACAATTCCCTATCCAGGGATGTATTTATTACTCACCAGTAAGGAGAAATAAACTCTAAAAATGAATGTCTAAAAATTGCCATATTTTATACACTGAACTTATTGCACCAGCCTAAAATCTAAGCTTCTCAAAAGCAGCAATGATCCAGAACTTCAAACTTGTCACAGGGGGTCACCATCTTGGAAAGTGTCTGTGACACTCACATGCTCAACGGGCTCTGAGCAGCTGTTGAGAAGCTAAGCTTAGGGGTCGTCACTAATTATCCAGCATGTAATATAAGATGATGCTATAGGGCTGATTATTAAATTCTGATGCTAATTGCAATGGTTTCTAGCTACTTCTTTAGTTAAGCTTTAGTTCTCCTGTAAGTTACCTACCAACTTAGCTTCCCCCTCTTAACACTTGGTATCCTCTTTTCATTGGACCAATGGTATGTTTTTATTGTGTCACACTGTTGCTCTACCATCCTATGAAGTATTTAAAGGAAAACTATACCCCCAAAATGAATACTTAAGCAACAGTTTAGTTTATATCAAATTGAATGACATATTAAAGAATCTTACCAAACTGGAAGATATATTTACATAAATATTGCTCTTTTACATCTCTTGCCTTGAACCACCATTTCGTGACTCTATCTGTGCTGCCTCAGAGATCACCTGACCAGAAATACTACAACACTAACTGTAACAGGAAGAAGTGAGGAAGCAAAAGGCAGAACTCTGTCTGTTAATTGGCTCATGTGACCTTACATGTGGTTTGTATGTGTGCACAGTGAATCTTACGATCTCAGGGGGCGGCCCTTATTTTTTAAAATGGCAATTTTCTATTTATGATTACCCAGTGGCACATACTACTAAAAAAGTATATTATTATGATAATGGTTCATTTACATGAAGCAGGGTTTTACACATGAGCTGTTTTACTCAGTATCTTTTAATAGAGACCTACATTGTTTGGGGGGTATAGTTTTCCTTTAAGCATTTAAAGCTGGCACTATACGGTATAAAGACAATATAGACATACAGTATATAATGGCTAAGCTCTATTCTTCAGCTTCCATCTATAGCTAAATAAATGTAGAAAATGGTGAGACGGAATGTCCTGTGCACACAGTAAGTTAGGCCTCTATTCGTAGGTATAAAGGTATATGATATGGCATATTAAGTGTTATTGTCAATATAATAATGAATTCATTCATGCATTTTAACCCTTTATCTCCCTTGTCTGTTTTCAGAAGAGAAGAGGGACAGTGTGAATTCCAGTGCAGAATCTGTGAGTTCATCCAATGCTAATAGCTCAGTCAACTCCACCTGTGCCCAGCGTTCTAATATGAATAATCTCAACGCCAGTGATCCAGACTTGGATGTGGCCAAAGTCAGCAGGCCCATTTCTCTGTGAGTATTGAGAGCAGGAGATAGCGCCACTTACTCAATGGATGAAACCGAATACATCCAGTTTGCGTTTGTTGCTCTCCATTGTGATAATGGCACTTTTTGTTTGCTCTATAGTCTTTGTAGGACCTGGTTACAGTTGAAGGGGTTGTTTGCTTTTGAGTTAACTTTTAATATTATGTATAGAGTGATATTCTGGTTTTTATTTTTTAAATTAATTCCATTTTTATTCAGCAGCTATTCAGTTTGCAATTTCAGCTACCTGGTTGCTAGGGTCCAAATAAACTTAGCCATGCATTGATTTAAATAATATACTGGAATATGAGTAGGCGAGGGCCTAAATTGAAAGAAGAGTAATAAAAAGTAGCAATAACAATACATTTGTAGAGCATTTGTTTTTTAGATGGGGTCGGTGACCCCCATTTGAAAGTTGCTTAAAACTGTTCATTCTATAACATAGTAAAAGTTAACCTAAAGGTTAACCACCCCTTTAAATGAATAATGAGAGATTTAGGGGCAGATTTATCAAAGTGGCAAATTAGAGTGGGAAAAATCACCCACTTTCTACTCATTTTTAGAAGTCTTTTTAAACTCACATTTTGATAATACTGCCATTTAAAATTCAAGATTTATTAAGTATAAAAACCACAAAAAAACTCTGACACCTCTGATTAGAGGCTTTCAGATTTTTTTAGTGCACCGTTCAGCATTTCTTGTTGTTTTTTTCCGATTGTACTTTTTAGATTTGGTATTTTAATAACTTTCATGGCATTCGTGGTTTAATTGTGGTTTCAAAAAACTCTAAAATCACTAAAATTCGAATTAAATAAATAGGTCTCCACAGGGCTAATTTATCAACATTCCAATTTGGGTTTTTACTGCAAAGGTTTTTTTTTTTTGAGCTGAAACTAACACACTTGAATTATAACGTTAAAATGTTATTTATTAAGGTAGTGAAACTTGAATGTAAAACATTTAAAAGCATTTAACCTCTTGCAAGGTCATCTAGGATTCAGTGGGAGGCATCATTGGCAAATTTAAACAATTTATTTAATTCCAATTTTTCAACTTTTTCATGCTTGTAAACTCACAAATTCAAGGTTTTCAAGTTTTTTCCTACATTTGTATTTAATCAAGATTTTTTAAAGTAACCAAACAAAACTAACACCCTATTAGGGCAGAGACACAGGCTGCAATTCGGGGAGATTAGTTGGCTGGTGACAAGTCTCCTCTTCTTCGGGGGTGACTAATCTCCCCGAATTACCTCCCCAGCCTTCCCAGCTGGCTAGAATGAAAATCGCCGGAAGGATGGCACTCTGATCGTTTTGTTTTCCGAAGTCGCCCGAAGTTTCCTTGTGAGGCAACCTTGGGCCATCCCGCCGGAGATTTTCATTCTAGCCCCATCCCCTCACCCCTTGCTCCTCTATTGAATTCCAAGAGAAGTACTACAAAGAGATAGATGTGTATCTGTTCATGCAGAGCTCCTTAAACTGCTACACCATACAAAAAGGGGAAAAAAAGAAATAGCGCACACCTTCTCAAAAATTTAAATCACCATTTATCAGTTCATTAAGATCACAAGTGGCTGCTGTGGAAAAAAGCCTGAAGTGTTTCTGGAATAGCCTTTAGTCAACCCTTCAGTCATAGGCCTAAGACTAAGGGGTGTTCCCAAAAGTCGAAAAATCCCATAGGAATGAACTGAAAGAGAGGTTTTTTTTTTTCTGCAGTGAGCTCTAATGTCACACTTTGCTAAATATGCCTCTTAGTGAGATTGCTGAAAGATTATGGCGACTGTTAGTGCTATTTAGGATCCCCCATGTAGTCTGTGTTATTATTGGGAAGTAGAATTCTAGGCCTGGTTGGCTTCCCATACACACAGTTAGGGGTAAACACCACTCCTTTGTATATATGTGTGTGTGTGTATGTACACACACACACACACACACACACTCCTTTGTATATATATGTGTGTGTGTGTATGTACACACACACACACACACACACACACACACACACACACACACACACACACACACACACACACACACACACACACACACACACACACTTTGTGCATACTGCTACTAAAAAATGCCTTACCCTTTAAACAACACAGGGATTGTTTGTCCATATATTGCAATATATTTAAGCTGGCCAACTACGTCAAAGTCATCCCATATCTGGCCAGTCCTACGCTTAATTTTCATCTGTTTCATTAAGAATTCTATTGCTTCATTATACATTTTACAAAGGGACTAAGTTTTACCTGCAACTTACTTGCTGCTTTCAAAGTAAAACTCCCAAACTTGGCTGCCCTTTTATTAGACACCAGTGGGATCACCTGACTATAGCTGGGAAGGGTGGGAGCTATAACATGGAGCTGGTCACTGCTCATGTTAAACTATAACAAACAAGGGAAACATATGGAAATCCATACCTCCCAGCTATCCCGTTTTTACAGGGACAGTCCCTCTTTTGACAGCTCAACCCGCAGTCTCTCGTTTGTACTGTAAAATCCCGTTTTTCTCTGCACTGAACAGCCAGAAAAAGAAACAAAGTTTCTAACTTAATTGGCTTTTGGAAGAGAGACTAGAACAGCCATAGCAGCAGATAAGATACTTTTGTAACAATTTCGAGATACTTTTGTAACAATTTCGAGATACTTTTGTAACAATTTCGAGATAAGCAAATAAGTAATTGTAACAATATAAGATAACGGGTCCCTTGGGAGAAGTTAGACTCACAGCTTAAAGGACAATTCACCTTCATTAGCAAAACTGTAATAACTGAAAAAAAACACAGAAATATGTTCAAACTTTCATAACCTGCCAAATTTTGTAAAATGAACACGGTAATTATGGGGTGTGGTCACAAAAATGGGTGTTGTCAAAAAAAAATCCGCTGTGTTACGCGTGCAAACTTTTTTGTCCCTCTTTTTATTTCCAAAATGTTGGGATAAATACATAGGTTTTTTATGCTCTTATGCATTTCTTCCCTTTGACTTAACATGGGAAGAGTATTTGGGAGATGTTTGGGTATTTGCCCCATGTAATCATGTAATCTTATCCTGCTGTTATACTGATTGTTACTTCACTCCTGCCTATATTTGTTTTTTACTCCTATGGTGCAGTTTTGTATTATGAATGTCTGCTAAATATGCTTGTTGTACTGCAAGCAGAGCGAGTTGTCAGGGGTGCTAAGAACTTGAGTGCATTGTAATTAAATATGAACATAATCCTTATTTCTTAGCAGAGGTGATTTTATGATGTTGCCGAACATGAAATTGCTTCAGCTGTGGAATTTTAAACTACTGTATCTCCTATTATTATGATCTCGACTGGCAAACACTAACCAAGTAGTCTGTGGGGGCAGTGAGTCACTGTGCTGAAAAATCTGTTTTGTAGTATTATGTAGTAATAGAAAAAAGTAATAAAGTAATTCAATAATATGTTATTGTTCCTGAGTTACAGTTGTACAGTTGAAAAGGTCTTCAGATGAAGCAAAATGTAACCTCACAATTACTAATTGTAATATAGCGACCTGTAAGGTACTGCTGCCGATCTGGATCAGCGTCATGGACAGGCTTATTATGGACAGGCTTATTATGGGCAGGCTTATTATGGGCAGGATTATTATGGGCAGGCTTATTATGGACAGGCTTATTATGGGCAGGCTTATTATGGGCAGGATTATTATAGACAGGCTTATTATGGACAGGCTTATTATGGGCAGGCTTATTATGGGCAGGATTATTATAGACAGGCTTATTATGGACAGGCTTATTATGGGCAGGCTTATTATGGGCAGGTTTATTATGGACAAGCTTATTATGGGCAGGCTTATTATGGACAGGCTTATTATGGGCAGGCTTATTATGGGCAGGATTATTATAGACAGGCTTATTATGGGCATCAATGTTGTTATACCAGTCGTTCGTTCACTGTGACAGTGCTGGTGTCCAGTTCAAAATACACATGGGCCCCAGACATGGCTTCAGCAAGGTTTAAAAAAACAGTTTTTCCAAGACTTGGGGATTAAGACCAGTTTTAGTATAACGCCAGTGCACAGACAAATTTAGTGTATAGCTATCTTATCCAGTCTCCCCTTGTTCTCATGTTAAGTATTCATTAAACCCATTAGAACACACTTCTTGTGCTAGTGGCAGACTGCTGGGAGGCTATATGGAGCCTACTATTTGACAGTTCCAGGGTCAGACTGGGCCAGATCCATACCCTGCTCTTGTTTTTCTGCAGTGACGGCCCAAAGAAGGGAGGCGTGGGGCGACCCTGGACAATTCTATCCTTTTCTGAAGGCAGAGGGTAGGGTTGTAAGCACACAGTGGGTTGGAGATTCTCAAGCTATATTAACCTATATTTATAGTGGACATCTGCTCATAATTAACACTTCCGCTTGGGCTGACCATATATTCTTACATGATGACATCTCACAGAATTCCTGCAGTCACTGCAATACAGATCAAGTCTAAAGAGAATTATTTCTGCTATTTATCTGTTATGGCTGTGTTGGCACAGCAAATGTTTGAACCTATTATATCTCTAGAGCTTGAGCAATAATCATATGCATATTAGTTACTTTTTTTTTTACCCATAAAACTGTCCCATTAAATCCAAGATGACAGAGTCATCTCATCATTTGTCGTGACTTACAGATCTGATTTATGTTTAGACACAACAGCTTAACAGACTTTATTTTGGCACATCATACTTGGTCACAATATTCTACCACCATTTGTTTTTCCTTAGGAGTTTATATTTCTTTACGTTGGAAAGAATGATACCTTTTGTATTTATTTTTGTTTATTCCCTTATATAGGCAGCAAAATAGCGTATTATTTTCCTGAGTTATCAAAACATTCTTTGCACATTTATATTTACTCATACACACAGACATAGTTGTTGTCTTGGTACTCCTGGGGATTAATATGGGCCACCATACAACCAAAACTTGCCTCCAAGCCTGGAATTCAAAAATAAGCTCCTGTTTTGAGGCCACTGGGAGCAACATCCAAGGGGTTGGAGAGCGACATGTTGCTTATGAGCTACTGGTTGGGGATCACTGACCTAGGGCTTTGATTGGCTTTTAATTACACCAATGTGACATTTTATTAAGATAATTAAGATATGCCTTATAACAGGGGTACGCATTTTACATAGGCATTGTAGTGTATTAATCAAGGAGGATCAATTCTTCTATATCAATCCATATTCATCAGCAACTTGTCACCATCATTTGCAATATATACCCCCAGTGAGAGAATCTGTATCACCTTGTAATATTACATTTTGAAAATACTATTATGGGATGTCTGGGACCTGTGGAAAATCGATTTGCTTTAACAGTTAGAACCCATAGCCCATAGTAACTAATGAGTATCAAACCCTTTCTTCAAAATGAAAAGTACTGCCATGCCTTTAGATTGCTGCTCGCTCGTGATTTACTTAATTACCTGCCTGTCAAAAGTACCAAGAGTCTTGACTTCACACACAGCTTCTGGGGACTGCAAAGCTTCAAGTACAAAATATAGTCTTGTTCCAAAGTCACTGAAGAATTACCGGACATTCACTTTACAAACTAGTCATTTGTACCATGGAATGGCAGAGCATTGGGCCAATTGAAAACAGAGACATGCTTTAAACGTGATATTTTATGGCTTGTTCTTTAAGAAAATATTCCATGTTTGTCAAGGAGAGTTTCAATTAAAGTGATGCTGACACCTAAAAACAAACAGGACTTTCTGGTCGCGATATCGCGATTCGCTATGTTCTCCCTTTCTTCCTCCCTAAAAACTTTATACTGGCACATGCTGATGTGGGCTCTGCATTTAAAATACATTTCAAGCAGCCCTGCTAGCGGATTTTTCATAAAAATGTCCCTACAATTTTCACATGATTTGGTAACTTTTTAGCGGTAGCTAAGGGAGGGTAGTCCATTATACACAATGTACGCATTTTACATATGCATTGTAGTACATTAATCAAGGGCTGCCAGATTTTGACAAACTTGTTGAGTTTAGTAATAAAATGAGTTTAATCATGAGGAGTGTCGCATTTGTTAACTTTTGCCAGAGCTTTTGTGTGGTTATTTTAGGGCCCATCCATCACAAAATAATACTTTTTTGCATAATAGAGCAATGCTCTGGTGAGGAGGACTGAAGCTTGCCTGTTACAGCTCTGTCAAAGACTACAAGTAGGTAGTATTGGTGGGGACAACCAGGGCCTGAGCCCTAGGCACCCCGGTCGGCTACACCTCCCCCCCCCGGGTGTGTGCGCCATAATAGAAGAGAAGGGAGGGGGGAGCAATGAAGGGGTAGGGTAGGGAGGCGAGGGGCAGTGACAAAGGTAGAAGGGGAGAGGGATAGAGCAGAGGAGAGAAGAGGGAGGCGAGAGCAGCAGGGGAGCAAACCTGGACTAAGGGTAGGCAGAAGACCTTTGATCAGGTACCTGGCCAGCCCCCCATATCATTGCGCCCTAGGCAGGTGCCTCTTCTGCCTACCCCTAGTTCCAGCCCTGGGGACAAAATATGTCAGGTCATATGGAGAGAGTCTGCCACCTTGGTCTGGCATCTTTGGCAGTTGTCAACTTTTCTTCCGAATTCATGTAGTTTCACTGGTATCGGGTAGACTTGATATAGGAATTTGTATTGCATTAGTCTTTCCCAGGAGGATATAAGGAAGTGATGCAGATTGTTGGTTGCAATTTAAGGTAGGTGTGGTAATAAGGAGATGTTGGGGCTCATACTAGTAGTCAGTAGATTTGGGATTCCAATTTTGTGGGGGTTTCAGAAATGAGGATCCTTATTGGATGATCTGGTAACCTTAACTCAAGGTTATATATTTAAAGGAGAGTCAGAAACCTTTGCATTCGGCAGTCGTCAGTATTACGCTGCACAAAATACTTTCCCACGGTTGGACTGTATATAACAGAGCTGTATTAAGGTGACGTTGATCACCAGATCATTTTCAAATTCAGGGCCACGAGTTAAAGGCAAGTAACTGGACTGTGCTGGTTGCATTAAATGAAAGGCAACACTCACTTCTAGCTGAATTACCTTAACACATGAATTTGTCACGTGTTTCTGTAACCTTATCATTCATTAACTTTTTTTTCCTCAACGAATTAAAGAGCCCTTGTCATATTCTGTCACGCATGTGCTGAGTGTTCCAGTTCACCTGTTTAGCCGCAAGCAGTGGGACACAAATCTGCTCACTCATGATGATCTCCTTTTCATGCTGCTGCCGGGAAGGGCAGTGTCTTGCTGTAGTCAGCTAATCTGAATCTGCTGGTACAGCAAAGCCTTTCGGAGATGATGGGGCAAACAATAGGAGCTGTAAGCCCATAAACCTAGTAACATTGTAAGTGCACTTGAACACTTCGATTGTAGATTTATTTCTTCATTAAATACCTCCCCACTTCCAGTGAGAATTTGTGATCCCTCTGGATGGACAGAGGTCATCTGTGCCATATCCATTTCAGTTCCAGTTGTAGCAATAAGAATAAAACATATTCACACTTTTTTTATATATCGCGCATATGTAATATAAGGAACTAGTGGGGGAATGTAATTTGTTTCTCGCAAAAAACGTTCACAAACATCTCAACGATAATAAGCCATGTAATATTCGCCAGCAAATTATTCTAAATTGCAAGCAGCACTAAATATTCGTAAAAATGCCATTTTAAACAAGGCTTGTAATTTTAATTACATTTCCCCTAAATTTCCCCAAGAGCAGAGACTCATAGCAACTATTTAAACAGGTGACTACCAAATTCTACCTGCTGATTGGTTGCTATAGGATGGGTTGCCTGGGCAAACATAGTGCCTTTTATAACATAACACTATATATGACTAAGTTGCCCATTGTTATTCTAAATCTACTATCTGTTGTCTCATGGTGAGAAGAAGAAGAGAGCTTGATCAGTGGCAGCCTGTAGGTGGGCATGGGGAGAAGCTTTAGCATTAATAAAATTGACGCTTATGGGCCTTAAAACAACTCAATTTTGTGTAGTTCTTGTAAGGCATATAGATAATCCAGCAAATGGCTCAGCCCACAATTCCAGATTATCTTGCACCCTAAAGAACCATTGATGTCCATTTGCTTGACATTGTCACAGCAATTAAACACCCTGATAAAGTTGCTGTTCTGGCCCTAATCTGAAAGGACAGGTGGTATTTTAATTACCTACATGAATGACCAGGACCACTCTGAACATTGGAGCACCATAGCCAACAAATTAGGCTGCCTTGGCCCTGCTGCCCTTTTTTAGAGCCTGATGAAGGAGACGGGAACTTACTGAAGAGCACCCTGCTGACCTCCTAATTCTCAAGTACTCTTCTACAAGTTTATGCAAATGGCTGTGGCTTTCCACTTTTAAAGGACTGGAAAGCTGATAGAGAAGGCTGTGATGATGCCTGGTTTTCTCCTGAACAGTGACAATAATAAATCTTTGTGTGCATTTGCCCTAATATATCTTCTGTTTACATAATAACTTCCCTTACTATTACTTTCTATGTGTTGGTACTTATTACAACAGAACCATAATCAGACGGCATTTAACCCCTCCTGAATTCTGTAACCTTACTTGAGGCATAAATTCTATTAGTGCTAATGTCAGTTTAATAAAGGTCCCTTTGTACAGGCTAGACATTCTTAATAGAAAGCAGTGATACAGGGTGCAAGTGGGTAGAAAATATAACCTTATAAGGGGTTGTTTGTTTTTGGGAAAGCAATATGCATTTTGCAGGCTGCATTTTTCTGGTTCTGAGAGATGGAAGCCATATAGGCACTACCCTACCACCACCTACCTGCCATCATTCAGATGCAGCAGAGGACAACGATAAAAAGTTTGCATGTGCCCTCTGACACGATTATGTGCAGCTCGTTCTGTATTTTTTTTTTTAAATCTGGTACAAGGTGCAGAACACAGCCATACACAGGGCAGTGATGCTCCATGCATGAGCCATAAGGGGCACACTCTTGCACTACCTTAGGGTTCTGTTCTTGCATTTCTGCCTGGGGTTATAAAAAATACCCATGTAGTCATGCTTTTCAAGTTAGAGTATTAAAAATAAATTATATATTATTTAAAGGAGAAGGAAATGTTAAAACTAAGTAAGCTTTATCAGAAAGATCTATATAAATACACTAGTAAACCCTTAAAGTAATGCTGCTCAGAGACTCCTCTGTCAAAAGAAACACAGCATTTCTTTCCTTCTATTGTGTACACATGGGCTTCTGTATTAGACTTCCTGTTTTCAGCTTAAACCTCCAGGGCTAGGGCTTGAGCATGCTCAGTTTGCTCCTCTCTCCCTTCTCCCCTCCCTGCTGTAATCTGAGCTCAGAGCTACTGTATGAGCAAACAGAGAGACTTGGACAGGGAGAGACTCAGACAGGAAGTGACGTCACAGCAAGCCAAAATGGCAGCTGCTACCCTAAACAAACAGAGATTGTGTCTAGATCTATGAACGCAGTTATGGAAAAGCATTCTAAAGAATAAAAATGGTGTTCTAGCTTGCACTGTTGTGGTTAATCTATTGGCAATAAACTGCCTTGGTCGCTTTCCTTCTCCTTTAAAAGTAGGATCTATCTCTTATTTCCTGTTAAGCAGTAACAAATAAGGGAAGCTCTCATATAGGATATTTCTAATCCAGCCATATTCTTTAGCTCAGCTGAAGCCAGGTTGACTTTTTACCAGAATAAACGATAGAATCATCAGTTTATGATCACTAGGGATGTTTTAATGAAACTACTGAAATAAGCTGTGTTCTATATAGGCAGTAAGCTTCTCCTCCTTACTTATGTTAAGGACCAGAGACAGCTATGTATTGGATTTTTGCATACGAATAGTGGTAGCATTATCTTATACTTTATCTGTACATAAACCAGAGACTGGATTTTCTGTAAAACATGGCCAGGGGACATGACCCTGGTTTATCTGCTTATGGTTATCCCCTGGTTATCTTTATGTTCTAAAAAAAATATCATATTTATTCTACACAAGGTAAGAACATTTGTGCCTGGAAACAGTAGTGAGAATATCTTGCTAAAGCATCACTGACTGTCTGACTGGCTTTTGTATCACGCACTGGTTCACCCGGTCATGTCACCTACTTATTTAACAGCTGCTGCACTTAAGGCTTGGGATTCCTCGTGACAATAAGCTGATCATGAACTTGCCATCAGCATCCGCTATTTTTAATCATCGTTTTCTATTGTAGTAAGAATTTCTTTTTAACCTTTTCAGACTCTACAAAGCAGCGTCGGGCAAATACTTTTTTATACTTTGAATGATATCTGCAGTAATGACTAGTGTGTTCAGGGAAACAAGGTCTTTCCTTTCAAATTAATGTCTGTATATGCAACATACTAGGTATTAGACTGACTTTTAGAGCAGCTAGGTAAGTAATCTGAAAACTCAGATTTCTTATCCTTTTATTGCCCGAAAACTCTGTGGTATTGCACGAAACTCAGCGCACATCAAAAAATCATTGAGACTTCTACCATTGACTTATATGCAACCTCGACAGGTCTGAGATGCCAGATTTTCAGATTTGAACTTTTCCATCCTCTGGGTTTAATAAATTCTGAAAAATTTGTGATTTTTTAAAAGTCAGATTTTTTCCCAGATATCACCATATCGGTTAGAGATAGGTATATCCAAACCAAATTTCTAAACAGAGTATACCTTACCCCGTATAGACTGGCGAAAATATATCCCACGGTCTCGGACCAATGCATTAAATGCAGCCAGGAGGTAGGCACTGTCATGCATGTTTTCTGGGATTGCCCGAGGATTCAGGGATTCTGGGAAGGGGTTCTGCAGCACATCTCTCTAGTCCTGGATGTCCCGAGTTTTAGGACCCCCTTAGTCTGTCTTCTGGGTGTTATGGATGATCTGGGTTTGAGGGCTGTAGTCAAGTTGTGTTACCTACAGCTTTTATTTTATGCTAAAAAGTCTATTCTCCTACACTGGAAATCAGTGGACCCCCCGACCGTTAACTTCTGGAGGAGACAGGTTAACAATATCCTCCCTTACCAGAAATTGGTTTATATTGCAAGGGGTTGCCCTACGAAGTTCATGGGCATTTGGGGAGCTTGGTTGGAATATGAGGAGACGCACTAGGATTGTAATGCATATGTGACGATATTCTGACTGCTGGTTCTACTTCCACTATCTATGTCGTTTTATTATTTTCGTGTCTATGTATGTATGTTTGTTTTAAAAATTGCAAAAATAAAAACTTTAAAAAAAAAAAAAAAAGTCAGATTTTTTGCATTCGGAGTTTAGTAAATAACCCCCGTAGTGTCTGTCTGACGTCTGTGCATCCTTATGCTATTATGTATAGTATAATTTCAGTTCAGTCCCAATATCATAGCTGAAATGCCAAAAGATATGGTCCTCCGATGCGGCATGGACATCTGTACATTTATGCATAGTAGTGGTAATTAAGTCCACCTCCAGGAAATAAAGGAATGCAAAACTCATTGCACCAGAATTCAGAGGCGCCACCGCAGGCTGAAATGTTAGTGGGCTCCCTGCAGCATTCTTAAAGGGAGACTATCTCTAAATGAAAAGTTAATATAAGCTTCATCATACTGAAATAAGAAGTTTTCTAAATATAATCAATTATAAATTCTGTACAGTTTCTGAAATAATCAAGTTTATGTTCACTATTCCTCTCTCAGCATCTGTTTCTCTTCATTCTCTCTTCATGCAGCAGTTGGGTGTCAGATGAATGATCTAATATATCTTATGGAGGGGCTCCTTTTGCCTAGAAGATGTATTAGAGCTCACTGTATTAATATAACCAGAAATCCTGTCTCTCTACATGCAGAATTTGTGCAAGAGACAGTTATTTTGTTTGTACTGTATCAGTACTTGTACTTGTATCAGTTATTTGAGTGAGCTCTAATTAATCTGCTAGGAAAGGGAGCCCCCCCCCTTGGAACTAACTGTCAATGAATATCTGACAGCCAACTGCTGCATGAAGACAGAATGAAGAGAAACAGATGCTGAGAGAGGGATAGTGAAGATAAACTTAATTAATTCAGAAACAATACATAATATTTAATTGGTTGTATTTAGAAAGTTTCTTATTTCAGTATGATGAAGCTTATATTATATTTTCATTTTAGCGATTGTTCCCCTTTAATGAAAATATGGATTCTCGCACCTTTGTAGAATAGTCATTTCTGTTTATTAAAATAAGGGGTCTATGATTTCTTTGGAACACCAGTAAAAAGTTATTGCAAATGACTTTAGTATGAGGGTGGGCCTCCTGTCTGGGGTGGTGGAGAGTGGCTGAGTCAATGCTTCTTTTATTAAAAAATCCATGGTGCCTGCTAGTTGGCACAGTTTTGGTATCCATGGGAAATGGGTGATAATGCCAATCCCAAAATGACTTCCTGTGAATGAGACAATATTTTGTTTATAGCAGAAGCCATTTTTAAATTCTGCTTAAATTTCAGAATTGGTTTGGTGCTTGGCTAATTTTTATGTTGCAGATTAGGTATTTGGCTAAATACAACAGGTATGTGTTTAGTAAATTAATGCATGACATACATACATACATACATACATACACACATACATACATACACACATACATACATATATTTCATACTCACTGTAATTTCTGTTTTTGTCTTTGTCCCTACACAAGTTTATTTTCAATTGACATAGCCACTGGGCAACTGGGCAAGCCCAAATGTAATAAACTCAATCTATACATGTTTCCCTAGTGTCTTCAGTAAGGTAGAGGAAATGCAAAGTTTGATTTAGTTGACTTGACATGGCTAAGTTGTTCATAATCATAATGTGTAATAGCGTGCTGATCCTATAAGATATATACATGTATATGTGTTAATGCAGTGTTTGTAATTCTTCATACCCTGCTAATCTTCTACCCTAATATTCTGCCACATTGTTCATATAGTATTTGTGTTATGGGTTGCTAGAATCAAAGCAACAGAACAAGCATTGCAAGGGGAATGTACAAAGGTATTTTTCAAGGAAAATGTTGAGTGTCCCTGCCCTCATATTAAAAATAGCTAAATATGTTGCACAAGCTCTGAAGCTGTAACCTGTATCATATGCGGAATATACCTGCTGAGATTTAGGGGCATGGTCTGTCCTGGGGCAGTCATGATGACTTTTATCTAGGTCACTTTATTAATTATAACCCCTCCGTGCAGGATAAAGTAAGACATTCCAGCAGCACAGTCAATTCATGCAGAGGAATATGTTATATCACTCTCAGTAATAGTTCCCAGGACAATGTAATTATGCATCACTAAGTTTCATTTAGACAAATCCATATTGCAGCCCTAAAGAAATTGTTTGCTTAGTTTGTTGATGCCATAATTAGTTATACAGACCTCTAATTCGCTTTATTATGATGCAGTAGCTAATGTTAATTATCCTTAATATAAGCAATAACAACATACAATGGAGACATAGGAGAACTTAATCAAATCCAGATGTTGGAGAAATAATATTCCTAGATGCATTCTGTGTCTGGGACAGATATACCGTATATATGCAATTCTGTATATCGTGGCAAAAGCTGTTCTGTTAATATTAAATATTTAGCAGTTGATCATTTATTCATATGATCTCAGTCACAAAACATGTCTTTGATGTTTTACTTTACATGATTGCCATATTGTCTTTCTCCACAAAGGTACACTTATAAAGTGACTTGTACGTTCGATGACTTGTTAGAATGATGACTGGATATAGGTCACCTATTGCTGGTGGTGTGTAAGAATTCGAGACTGATTGGGTTTAATGCAGGGTGCAGTTTAATGCCTCCATTTTCATATCTGTTAAAGGAAAACTATACCCCCAAAATGTAAAGTTAAGCAACAAATTAAGTGGCATATTAAAAAATCTTACAAAACTGGAATACAGTATACATTTAAGTAAATATTGCCCTTTTACATATTTTCCCTAGAGCCCCCATTTTGTGATGGTCTGTGTGTTCCCTCAGAGATCACCTGACCAGAAATACTGCAGCTCTAACCGTAACAGGAAGAAGTGTGATAGTAAAAGACAGATTGACCATTGATTGGCTCATGTGACCTAACATGCATGGGTGGGTTGGTTTGTTTGTGTGCACCGGGAATCGTAGGATCCCAGGGGGGCAGCCATTATTTTTTAAAATTTCTATTCAGGATTACACAATGGCACATACTTCTGAAAAGTATATTATTATGAAAATGGTTTAATTACATGAAGCAGGGTTTTACATATGAGCTGTTTTATGCATTGCATTGTTTGGGGCTATAGTTTTCCTTTTTTATCAGGGGATTCTTAGGTTCCAGGGTGTTCCATATCAGAAAAAGGTCTTGTTAGGGATTTAGGCATTTGACCAAATTTGAAAGAAAATTGCTCTGTAAATACACAGGAGAAGCTTGCCCTAATACAATAACCTATGGGGAACTTGATTCAGACATCTGCCTTTATTATCCTTACTGACTTATACAAGTTCAAAGTAACATCTCACTGGTTGTGCACTTTCCTGATCTAACAAAATAAATTCCAGAGCACAGAAGTGCTCCCAGTACTGGTATGACTGCCCCATACATACCTTAACTTTGAAGCACATTGGCAATATTTACTTTAGAAATGCACATATCTAATAGATGCAAAGCCAAGATAGGTTTTTGCTAAATGACATTTAGAAGGCTAAAGTGACTCCTTCCTTTATCTTGTTCTGGGGCTGTTGTTTCTTACAACTGCGCAATTTGTTGTTGGAATCGATTTCCTAAATTGCACCTGATTAACATCTGAAGGATCATGTTAAATAAATGGTGTATACTCTGGGCCATAATAACAAAATGCCAGGGTTGCAGGCGCAGCAGAATTAGGTTTTGGGTCTAGTTGGAACTTTTGGGGGCCTTAAAGGGGAACTAAACCCTAAAAATGAATATGGCTAAAAATGCCATGTTTTATATACGGTACTAAACTTATTGCACCAGCCTAAAGTTTCAGTTTTCCAATAGCAGCAATGATCCAGGACTTCAAACTTGTCACAGGGGGTCACCATCTTGGAAAGTGTCTGCGACACTCACATGCTCAGTGGGCTCTAAACAGCTGAGGAGAAGCTAAGCTTAGGGGTTGTTGCAAATTATCAACCAGAAAATGAGGTTTGTCTGTAATATAAGCTGATGCTACAGGGCTGATTATTAAATTCTGATGATAATTGCACTAGTTTCTGTGCTACCATGTAGTAAGTATCCATAATAATTACTAATCAGCCTTATATTGTGACATTTCTATTAGTACTGTATACTTTGAGTCGGCCCCAAAGTTCAGTAACTGACAGCATCATGCCCGGGACACTTGTCCCCCCAGTCCTCCACTGATGGCGACCCTGGGGGAGCTACTGGGGCATCTTTGGAGACACAGATCTTCACTGCTAAAGGGATTTGGTTGGCTGGCGCTGGTACAGAAGCTCGAAACATAGCCTACTTCTTTAGTTTAACTTTCCTTGTCCTTTAACATCTACCACAGCATAGGGGTGCAGATCTTAAGTGCAACAAGATGTAACAATGGCCTTTCATACTGAGCCAATCTTTGGGCTGCCAAACAGCCTAAAAATACAGATTTTTAATGTGGGTTAAAAAAGTTGGTGATTAAAGTGATACTGACACTGATATTGCCTTTCTGATCTCTTAAGGGAGGGTTTTCTGATATTGGTCTTTTCTTGACATGCAAATGGTTCTTTCCATATACTTTTGTATTTTCCAAACTGTCAGGTTGGAACTTGACATTGCTGAGCCTTTCATCCATACAGGGAAACGATGTTTGAAAAATAAATGAATGTACTGCAAATCATTGTTTTGTCACCAAAAGTTTCCAACAGCCTGAATCATTACCATGTTAGACAGCATTCCCCTTCTCTGCTCAGGTTTCCGTGTACTTGTGTGCTCCATGTTTTCACTAGCAGAAATGCCTGTTGAGTCAGACTGTGGTCAGGCTGCCAGAACTAATAAATATATGACAGACATGCAGCTAAGCAGTGCTTAAAATGAAATACGGCCCATTTGCTAAATGGCTGATCCTCCTTTACTGTTGTAGGAGATTGGAGTCTGGCAAGCCTTGGGCTGAAAGTCATAACACCTGGAGCTTCCTTTTAAGAGGACATACCGTACTATAACAATTATACTACTAGGTGCCAGTAGCCCCATACACTGTCCCTATGTTCTTCTGGTTCATTTAGTTTTAGTTTATAAAAACCTAAAAGACAATACAGAGTGATGACTTCCATTTGCCACGTCGTGTATTGTAGGTTTCATGCTACTTTTTGGTGCAAGTATTTGGCAATGACCAAACCAGCAGCAGTCTATGCATGGAAAATGTTAGTTCTGGTTTGTCATTAGCAGTCCCTTAGTAACTGTGTTGCCATGTTGTGCTTTTCCTGAGGCTCCCAGAATCCTCATTACCTAGTGGGTTGAGAGTAGTTGAGAGTAAACTCATCAGTTTGAATATTAGTTGAGAGTAAACTCATCAGTTTGAAGATTAGTTGCGAGTAAACTCATCAGTTTGGATCCCATGGGTTTTCTTCCACTCGTTCCATGACACTTGCACCCATGGCCTACAGCATAAGCTGTGTTGGCTTGCGCAACGTTATTGCGAGTGAAATCCCACTAACAGAAAGAGTTGTAGCAAAACTTTAGTGTGTAAAAAGGGAACGTAGTACCAGAATTGTTTTGGCACTGCACTCTCTACAGTGGTGATCCCCAACCAGTAGTTTTTTAGCAACATGTTGCTCACCAACCCCTTGGATTTTGCTCTCAGTGGCCTCAAAGCAGGTGCTTATTTTTGAATTTGTGGTTTTTAGGCAGGTTTTGGTTGTATAAAAACCAAGTGTACTGCCAAACAGGGCCTCTTGTAGGCTGCCAGTTCACATAGGGGTCACCAAATAGCCAACCACAGCCCTTTTTTTCATCTACAGGAACTTTTTCTTGCTTGTGTTGCTCCCCAATTCTTTTTGCATTTGAATGTGGCTCATGGGTAAAAAAGGTTGGGTACCTCAGTCTAGAGGGTGTATTGTACAAATTGTACCAACAGCAAATGCAAACATCTTTAATTTATTCACAGATTTACATTTGACATCAAACTAAAGGTGGGGGGACAAATGATATACTGTATAAAGGGGTGTCAACTAAGGATTCTGTATTTACAATGTTCGCAGTGGTCAACCCTTCAAGTAAACTCTGTGCAGGGTATCAGGTGCTTAATGTGGTTGACCCTTTCCTGCCCAACAGGTCCAGCATACAATGTAGAGAATAATCCAGTAGCACACTGATTATGGTGTGATAAGCTTGACAAAGGGCCCAGTGGGGTCCGAAACGTTGCCCTTACCTTGTATGTATGTGGGCTAAATAAACAATTTATCACATATCATACCATAATCAGTGTGCTACTGGATTATTCTCTACAACTAAGGATTCTGTGGCATTACAGCTGTACATGCCAGTCACTGAGCAGTTCCATATTAACTGCAGGGGCAGAATGATAAGGAACAAGGCTAAGTAGCTGTTGGGGGGGCCCAAAAGTGTAGGAAGTCTAGTTGTATACTGATTGATGAACAGGTTTATGATATAGCTGCAAAAGAGATCATTTTTCCTAAGGTTTAAAGCCTGTGTTAGCCATTATGGTCCCAGGTACAAAATGTCTCTGTCATATATATACTAAATTGCCCGTCAAATTATTTTCATTCATAAATACCAATTATTTCTGTTTCTATCAATTTAGAAATTCTGTTTTTGGCTAAATACCTGTACATAGAAGGCACTTTTATTTCCTGTAAGTGGCCCTTTAACCAGCTGACTTCGCTTTTACACATTTGCTTTTCTAGAGACCTAAATAAGATGTTGGCACATTGGTCAATGATTTAATGCAGATTTTTAAACAATTACTCCCACCTCCCGTCAGTCTATAATGAATCCATTCCAAGCATCTCTCAGAACGTGGTGTATGATTGTATTAATCGCTACTATTGTCTCATATGGAGCTAAGTGCTTGAAAGCTTTTGTAGTTCACTAAAGTTCAGCGGTGCTGGGTGATTCTTATCAGCTCAATGATAAAAAACGACTTTATCCTTGAAATTTCACTCACTCTTAGCTTTATGAATGCCTCCATAGTTCCTGCCAAATGGAAGCAAGCATAAAGGTATCATGGAGTAGAGCTTAATGGCAGGTACATGGTCTGTTCTTTTTACCCCTCTTGTTTATAAAGGCACAATATAATATGACCTATCAGCCCATTGGATCATCTCTTTTGTATATAAATGGCTTCTTCTTTAGGACTATGAAGATTTTCATTCATCCAGGTCATAGTATATCTAGTATAGGTCAATCTAAAAACAACTGGACTTGCTGAGTAATCAATAAAATTGATTACTCAGCAAGTCCAGTTGTTTTTAGATTGACCTATACTAGATACTTCTTCTTTAGGTGAACACCAAAGGAGTTATTTATCAAAGTCCGAATTTATCTCAATATTTTCTGCTACAAACAATATTTTCTGCTACAGCTTGGGTTTTTTACACTTATTTATTACAATTTCCTGAAAATTTGCTTTGCGGGGAAAAATCCGATTTTCCCAAATTTTTTTTGACTTTTTCATCCGATTTTCACGATTTTTTTCATAATTTTCACCTGAAAACTCAGAAAACCTAGAGCACATCAAAAAATCATTGGGACTTCTCAGATTGACTTAAATGCAACCTCGGCAGGTCTGAGATGCCGGATTTTCAAATAAAGACTTTTCCATCTTCCGGGTTTAATAAATTTCGAAAAATTATTGATTTTTTTAAAAGTCTGATTTTATATTAAAAAAATCACATTTTTTTTTGTGATTTTTGCATTCGGAGTTTAGTAAATAACCTCCCAAAAGTAAATTCTCAATCCAATTATATTTTTCGGTTTCCTTGGTCTTAATGGTTCACAATATTGTCAGCCGATTGCTTCTTAATGCTGGTAGTTTGCATTATCTGACCCTTCATTTATCTGAAAGGAATCACCTGAAAACATTTAATTGCAGTTGAACCGATTTTTATTCTCTTTTCAGTTATTTAATTAAATTATAACCGACACCCTTATTCTCCAAACGTTACAATTTTCAATTATAAATTTGCCATTTCCCTTCTAGTGTTATTCAGCAATAGATCTCAGGAATGAATTAAAAGGGTCTGTTTTTGTTTCCCCAGTAGTAACAGAAGCCAGACCTCATATATTGATTTTCTCCATTACCCCCCAAGCAAATGAGATACAACTGTTTCTTCCCAGCAGGACAGAGCTCGGATTAAACTACCAGTGTATATGAAGATGATAGCCTTTTTCTAACCCTGATTTATGAGCTTCCGCCATTTAAATATTGATACAATAGACCACATGGATGTTAAAAGGAAAACATATGTAGGTTTTTACCCTGCAAACAATGGCTCAGTGTTCTAAATTTATAATGAATATAATGCAGCCAAAACAGTTTTCTTTTTTTTTTATGTCCTCAAGGTTGCATTGCCGTTTCTATGTATAATAGAGTGACGTTCTCTGTTATATAATGGCTTAGAACGAAGTATTGCTTTAAAAAAAATGAAGCTTTTATTTGTAAATTGACAGTACTAAACCTGAAAAAGGCATAAACAAAGGTAAAAGGAACAAAGGAATGTGCTAGGACAGGGGGTAGGAGAGAGTTATCCAGGTTCTACATTCTCCCAGGAGGGCTGCCATCTTTTCTGGAAGAAAGTACAAGCATTCCTTGTTAATATTAGCAAGATCAAGTATAGGTTTTACCGAGCTTCTGTCTGGGTAACGAGTCAGTAATTCACCTGTTCCATGTAGTGAGGGAGGGGCTGTTGTTTTTTAATTAAAAGAAGCCATTTCTATACAATACTTATTTATTTGCGTATAGTAACAAAGCTCTTGATATTAAAGTGTCTCGTAATAACCAGAGCGGTGCTTTCTCCAAGACTTGTAACACATTGTCTTCATTTGTTTGCTTTTATACAACAATCCAGTGTATCCTGCCTGCTGATTGGTTGCTGTTGATCAAAACAAAATTTCTAACTGGTTATAAAGCAATTTGTGAAATGAATGTCCTGACTTTGTTTGGGTCCAAAAAAAAAAAAAAAGAAATGCTGCATTTTCCAATTTTTCCAATGACTATAGGATGTGGATTTCTTCTGTGGAACCTACATACTGTATAGCTCCTATAATAAGCTACACTTTCTAATCTGGTTCTTTGTCAGCTAGGAAGCTGTTCAGAATTAAAAGCACAGATTTTGTGGAAACCAGTAACTGCTGCATGTATAAACTATAGTGTTTATCAGTGTATCGTAAATAAATTCGAAATTCGACCAATCGAAATCTGTTAATAAAATCGCATTTTTCCAACTTGGATGAATTGAAACGACCTGAAAACTCAAATTGATTTTGTTCAAACTCAAAAAAATCTTGAATGTCAAAAAGGCTGCAAACATCTCCAAGTTGATCCATCGTCCTCTCCCGTTGACTTAAACAGCAATTCGGCAGGTTTTAGGTGACGAATAGACTAATTCTAATTTTTAAAGGGCCAGAGTATGATCAATCTCGAAAATCGAATTCGAATTTCTTTAAAAAAAAAAAAAACTTGAATCGAGTTTGGATAACTCCCTCGTCAAATTTGACAGTTTTGACCATAACATTTTTTTGTGAAAATTCCAAATCGAATTTTCAATTCGACCCTTAATAAATCTGCCCTACAATGTCTCTTCATATATAACATACGTTTCCCTTTGTATATAACACACATGCCCCTTATTCATGGGAAGTCTCTTATTTATTGACATCAGATTTCTGTTCGGTACAGAAAGAATTTGAGAATGCTTAGCATAATCATAAAGCTGTCATAGGCAAGCCATAAAGCAAACTTAGTTTACCTATAAAGCTGTCCTAACCTACCCATAAAGCTTTCCCAGGTATGAAATAAGAGGAAGTATAAATTCTCTGCAGTATCACAGATCCCAAACCTCATAGACTGTTTTTATGACAATAGGGATGGGCGAATTTTTTCGCCTTGTGTCACCACGGAAATGACGCCCATAGACTTGTATGGTGTCGTGCGTCAAAAAAAGAAAGACGCGCGTCAAAAAAATTTCGCCGCACGTTACAAATTTTTTGACACTCCTAGACTTTAATGGGCGTCGGCGACATTTCGCCGGCGGAAAATTTTGTGGAAACGAAATGGGTCAAATTCGCCCATCCCTGATGACAGTTGATACAGACCAGTAAACAATCAGTGGAAAAAAAGAGAAATATATATATATATATATATATCTATATATGTATATATACTGTACCTGCCCAACACTAGGGGTCAGATTTACTAAACTCGAGTGAATGTTCGAATTTCAAAAACTTCGAATTTCTCAGTAAATTTTTGGGTACTTCGACCATCGAATAGGCTATATTCGACCATTAGACTTCGATTCGAACGATTCGAAGTAAAAATCGTTTGACTATTCGACCATTCGATAATTCAAAGTACTGTCTCCTTAAAAAAAATTCGACTTCATACTTTGGCAAAAGTTTTTTTTGGTCGAATAAAAATCCTTCGATCGATCGATAATAATCGTTCGATCGAACGATTTTTATTCGACAGCAGGATTGCCAAATTTGTTGAAAAAACTTACTCAAATTCAAAGTTTTTTTAATTTGATGGTCGAATTTTGAAGTTTTTTGCACCTCGAAATTCGACCCTTGAAAAGTCTGCCCCTAGAACACTTACAAATATAAAATTAAATGCACAGTAGCACTGCATAGACACTAGTGTTTAAAAGTTTGGAATCACTAGAAAAATATTTTTTTCACAATATCCTGCCTTAACCTGTAATGAGTACTGATCATCATGCAGCCAGGACAGTGCTCCAAATTATAATTCTAAACGATGCAAAACTTATTTGGTTAAGAACCTGGAAGCCTCTCATGGATAGACAGACTGGCACACTAACTAGACCACAACTCAGTTTAGCTGTTGGGGGAAGAGCTTCAACGTCAGGTCAGAATAAAATTCCCTACAAGCCAGTTGCACTTCTGGTAGGAACTATGTGGGATGAAATTTCCCCTCTGAATAACTTCACAATTTGACAGCTAGGGGCCCATTTACTTAGCACGAGTGAAGGAATAGAGGAAAAATAGTTCGAATTTCGAATGTTTTTTTTGGCTACTTCGACAATCAAATGGGCTACTTCAACCTTCGACTACGACCTTCAACTTCGAATAGAACGATTCGAACTAAAAATTGTTCGACTATTCGATAGTCGAAGTACTGTTTCATATCACTCAGATACTTAATCATTTCCCCCCATTTAAATACATTGAGGGGGGTTATTTACCAATGTCTGTTTTTTTTCCGGTCTGAGTTTTAAAGGGAAAAAACACAATTTTTCCATGGAAAAAACCCCCAAGTCTTTTAAAAGTCTAAATAAAAAAGTACTCCATCTCAAACCTGCCGAGTTCATGTAGAAGTCAATGGCAGATGTCCCTTTTACAACTGTAAGATATCATGATCTGCTCTGGGTTTTGCGCGAGAATCCGAAGAAGTGCTGGTTTTCAGGTAATAACCCGAAAAAGTCATAATTTTTTCACGATTTTAGGGAGTCTTTAATCACACCAGATTTTTTCGAGTTAATTTGATAAATCAAGTAAAAATGCGGATGTAAATTTGTTTCGAAGTGGTTTTATTAAAATAATGAGAAATTTTCGGGTTTTAGTAAATAAACCCCTGAATGTCAGAAGTAGATTCATGAACAAACGACACCATTATACGGTACTTTATCTGATCTGACTTTATATTATAGCTATGTGGATCAGATCTGCATAGTGTTGAGTGGTGTTGCATGGCAAGATCAAATAAAATCTGACACACGGTATCGGATCAAAATCTCAAATTGAGTGTTTGAGCAAAGGGAATGTAACCTGCTTTTCCATGGACCCAATAGAAACTGTTTTGCACCAAACCCGATAGATGGTCTGCCACTTACACCAACAGGGAGGACATACCAGGGGCTCAAGGTAGCAGATATTTTAGTACCTATTGCTAGACTTAAAAGAGACCCAAAGACTAAGGTTATTTATCAAAGTCTGAATTTATCTCAGTATTTTCTGCTACAAACACAGATCAAAGCCACTCGGGTTCTTTACACTTATTTATTATTCGATTTTCCTGAAATTTCCAGATTTTCAAATTATATTCAGGTTTTTCCATCCGATTTTCCTGATTTTTCCGGAATTTTCACCCGAAAACTTTGGGGTATTCCACGAAACCCAGCGCACATCAAAAAATCAGTGGGAATTTTCCATCCTCGGGGTGTAATAAATTCCAAAAAATGTGTGATTTTTTTTGAAAAAAAAAAAATCAAAAATTTTTTGTGATTTTTGCATTCGGAGTTTAGTAAATAACCCCCTAAATGTGTTTAAAACAGGTGACTAGTAAATGTTACCTGCTGATTCCATGTTATGGGTTACTAGACCTGGTGCAAGCTTTATAGCATAACCCCCATCGCTCTGTCTTTATACACAGCAGACATCACCATTTCTAAAAACTGCTTCCATGACAGCAAGTAATTGTGCACTACTGAAATAAAACTCTTTAACCCCCCCCTAAAAGTCCATCTGTGCACACTTATTCATTTGTTAATAGCCTAAATGAACAGCTGCGAGTTGACAAGGAAATATATATGTTGTGAAACCAGAAACTGCAATTTTTTTGCATTTTTTTTAAACCTATTGTGTCTGAAATATCTCGAATTCCTATTTGCAAGGAGTCTTATTATTTGTGAAATAATGTACTGAGCTATACACTGAAATACACAGGCTGCTTGCTCTGAAATGTGCCTCCCCAAATGGCCATTAATTTTCTGGTGCTGCGGCACTATAACCTTTCTATAATAACTCATTGTGTACAAGGAACCTTCCTTCCAGGCCTGTTGGCAGCTAGTCATGAATTTGGAGATCCACGGTGCTTCTCTAAACTCATTTACGGTAAAAAGGGAATACTCATTGAATTTTTGTACAATTTAAGCAACAGTATATTTAGATAATTTGCAAATGTCAAATTGTTTTATTCTTCATTATCTGCATCTTTTTTTTTTAATTATTCAACTCTTTGATCTCCAGCTCCAGTTTTCGAGGGTTTTGGTTAGGCTAGTAACGAGGCAGTGGATTGATTGGTTCTACGGAACATAAATAGAAGATGATCTTATGATTAAAAGGGTTGATCCAGACACTTTTTTTCAGTTGAGTTGTTTTTAGATTGTTCACCATAAAGAGACTTTTTTTCAATTGCTTGCCATCTTTTATTTTTTTACCGTTTTCCCAAAATTTAAGTTTTAGGGGCAGAAAGGGTCGAAATTCGAAGTTAAAAATACTTCGAAATTCTACCATCGAATTGAAATACTTCGACTTCGAATATCGAAGTCAAAGGTTTTTTCCGCGAATTTTGGTATCCTGCGGTCGAAGTAAAATCATTCGATCGAACAATTAAATCCTTCAAATCAAACGATTCGAAGGATTTCAGCGATCGATCTAATGATTTTACTTTGACTTCCAAAAACGTAGAAAAATGCTCTAGAAGGTCCCCATAGGCTAACATAGCACTTCGGCAGGTTTAATTTGGCAAAGTATTGAAATCGCAGCTTTTTTAAAGAGGCGGTACTTCGATTATCGAATGGACGAATATTGGAACGATTTTACTTCGAATCAAAGTCATAGTATCCTATTCGATGGTCGAAGTATCTAAAAAAGTTACTTTGAATTTCAAATTTTTTTACTTAGAAAATTCCCTCGAATTCACTTCGACCCTTGATAAATCTGCCCCTTAATGTTCTCAGTCTGGCAGCTCAGTGATCCAGGAGCATCTGAATTGTTACAATTTGCTACATTTAGTTGATACAATTAGTCTCAGCCGTATCTGTGCAATATTAGCAACTATTGTATCAATTCTAACAGCTGCCTGTAATGAAACTCAGGGATTCTGCTCAACACGCAGAAAGATACGAAATGTATCAACTAAATGTATCAATTTAGAACAGTTTACAGGGTCAGCGACCCCCCCCCCACCCAGAGCTCCTTTAGAAGGTAAAAAATGAAACTTTACTACACTTCAGTATTAGAAAAACAGTCACAAATAGAAAATAGAAAGTCGTTGGGAAAAGTCTTTATTTCTGGTGATCTATCGGAAACCAGCGGAACTGAAAAAACTGTTTGAAGGTCAACAACCCCTTTAAGGGTGTCATCTATTAATATTAAAATATACGTTTTTACCACAACCCCTTATTTGTGTTAAAACTCAGAAATTTGAATTGAATGTTGGAAATCTGTTAACGTAAAGTATGTAAACAAGAATGTACTAGTGCATTAAATTTTTTTAGATATAGAAGGAATGTGCTTTAAAAAGTTGTGTTTCTGGTTACTTTATTGAAAATTTATGAAAAAAACCCTACTACTACTACTGTAGAATAGGAACCAATCAGCAGCTGGGCTGACCTGATAGGGAACTGAAACTGCTGTGCTCCTACTGTGCTTCCTGCAGGGACAGTTAGGACATCTATAGGACATCTATGGGGAGCTCGAATTATGGGGCTATTTTTAAAAACAATATTAATTCATAGCCAACAAATAAAACCAGTGCCAAATAGTATACATTATTCCCTACAAAATTAGGGGGTTTCGTTTATCCTATATGTCTCCCTTAAGCTTTGAAAATGTGCTCAAAGGAGACATATAGGATAAATGAAACCCCCCTAATTTTGTAGGCAATCATCTATACTATATGGTGCTGGTTTTACTTTTTGGCGTGGGTTAGAAAATTACCATTTGAAAGCTGGTAAGTATTTATTCGGCATGCGTGAAGTTGCGGCGAATTTGCCCGGTTCTGACGCCGGTGCCAATTTTGTTGCCGGCGTCAAAATCAAAGTTTCACGAATTTTCGCAAATTTCCCGAGATTCATGGCGAAGCGAAACGGGACAAATTCGCCTACTGGTAAGTTAATGTAGGAGTCAATAGGAGTTATCCAAGCAAAATTGAAGCAATTTTCAACTCATTGAATGTGATTTTGCTACTTTCATGTTTTGGTTCATGTTTTTGAGATCCAGGTTTTTTAATAAATAAGGACACCTTTATGTTTATTAGTTTAGTTAGCGGACAAGTTGCAGAAAATCAAGACATTTAAGTGCAAAAATAAAAACACATTAAGGCCAGCCAGAAATGATCTCAGAATATCACTGCGTACAGAAGTCGGTATTTTTTCCTTTAAACAGGCAAGGATATTTCCCTTTTAAAGATTATCAAATGTAGTTCTTGAAAGGAAAGTTTTATGGATTACTTTGCCATGAAGAGAGGCAGCATAGTGACAAGAGCAGCATGATATAGTTTCAGGACAAGCAAGATACGTTTATTCGTAACTTTGATGTGTTTTGCAGATTGAACCCGAAAAATATATCTGGCCTTTTGCCAAGGTAAGTTGTTGCCTTATGTTTCTGAACCTTGGCATGTGAATAGTGTGGGGAGAATGATCCATGTGTGTTGGTTTGGTCCCATGAGTTGAGTTATGGCATGCTGTAAATTATTGTGGTGCCACAGCCAGTCCATTTATTACAGGCGCTTCTGTACGGTAAATTAGAAAACTAAGATTTATTCTCACTGTTTCTCAGCATCGTTCATAAAACATTTTGTGAAAGAGCTGGACAGGGCTAAAGGGGACCTTGAAGCTCCTGCAGTAAAAAATGTCTCATAGAAATCAGTGCATTGCTGTTATCCGCTAATCCCAAAAATGTCTGCGCTTGTTGGTTTACAGTGTGTGCATTTTACGCAGTGGAACTGGTATAACATGTTGATTAATTCTTTTTCATTGGTATTGTTATTTTTAATTATGTCAGCTAATGAATAATAGGATTTTTTTTTTCTTCTCACACTTGAGATTCATTTAGAGATTAGAATCTGGGGATTGTGATGGCCGTGTTTGCATTTTTCTGAATAAAGCTGGCCATACACATTCCAGTAATATTGGTTGTTGGTACATGTATGTCGCCTCTCCGATCTTGACAAATATCCATGTACAGGTATGAGATCCATTATCCGGAAAACCATTATCCAGAAAGCTACGAATTACAGAAAGCCCATCTCCCGTAGACTCAATTTTATCAAAACAATCACATTTTTTATAATGATTTCCCTTTTCTCTTTAATAATAAAACAGTACCTTGTATATGATCCCAACTAAGATATAATTAATCTTTATTGGAAGCAAAACCAGCCTATTGGGCTTATTTAATGTTTACATGATTTTCTAGTAGACTTAAAGGAGAACTAAACCCCCCACGGGGAAAAGTCTCCACTGGTCCCCCTTCCTGCCTCCCTCCTGCTAAGCCCAGAATTGTGTCCCCTGTCAGAGTTCTGATCAGTCAGATAGCAAACCTGATTGGCCGATGTATGCCAAAAATTCCAGTAATACACAAGGAAAACTTTTAACAGAGCAAGTTTTGGAGGAGGTAAGATCCCCACCTTAGGAAAGATATGATATCTAAACGTCATGATCGTATCCTGTTAAATAATTCAAATCAATTCTTAATTCTATATTTCTAACTTAGCATCTAGGAAAGACCGTGTATTGTGAGTGCTCAAATAAGCAGGATCCTATTATCCAGGGGATTATCTGAGCTCTAATTACCTCTGATTACCTCTCAAGGACCAAACATGGAAAATCTTCATTTTCTCTATTTGCCTTATTTATCTTAAGAAATAACAACCACCATTGATTTTTCTTGATTAAAAAATAGCTAGAAAGCATGTTCTGCACAATCCCTAATTAGTGTACTCATTTAAACAAGAGGTTACGCTGCCCTTTTATATCTGAATTTGTTTTATATGTGTGCTTAAATTATAACTGGCAGAATATGCTTTGGTTACATTTACTGTTTTTATTTGCTTTCCTGACACACTTCCTATATATACACTCAATTAATTCTTTTTAGTGCTGGATTGAGAACAAATAAAATGGAAACATGGAGTTTTCATTGATAATCATCTCATGCTGAAGGTGAAGTTAAAAGGCATGTAAAGCCAAAAAATAAAATTCCATTTTTACCCGCATTAATGAAAAAGAAACCTATCTCTAATATACTTTAATTCAAAAATGTGTACCATTTTATAAGAAACCTGACTGTATGCAGTGAAATTCTCCCTTCATTTACTGCTGTGGATAGGAATTGTCAGATGGTCCCTAACTGCTGAGCAGGGAAACAATCATACTTATGAACAGCAGGGGGAGCCCCCGCCTTACTTACCAGCCATGCAGAACTCAAGCAGCTTTGTTTATGACGATCCCTAAGCAGCCCAGACCACACTGAGCATGTGCACAGTCTTAGTCTTGCAAAGATGTTTAACAAAGTTACAAGATGGTGACCCCCTGTAGCCAACTTTGAAAGCATACATTATTTGTTTGATTAGGCTTGTGGTGCAGTAAGTTCATGTTTATATTTAGTATACAAAATACAGCATTTCTAGCCTTATTCTATTTTAGACTTTAAATGCCCTTTAAGAGGAGGGAGTCTTGCAGTTCTAGTTGGACATTGTGCATTCTATTTCAATGTCCATTCAGGTGAAGGACATTTCTGTGATTGCTATTATTTAACTTTAGGGTAGGGCTACACAGACATTTTCAGCGCGATCCGACGCGCTGTGACAAAACGCATGCAGGAAATCGCATGCGACGGAAGGTAAGAGATAGAAATGGCGCATGAAGTTGCAGCATTGATCCGATGCGACATGACTGTCGGATGCAGATGCAGCGTGCAGCAGCGCGTCAGATCGCACCGAAAACGTCCGTGTAGTCTTACCCTTAGGGTAGAACTAGATGATAGTTTTCCACGCGATTCTGCTGGATCCAATGCGATTTTGCCAAAACGCAGGCGTCAAGTCAGATGCGACGGAAAAATAAGGTAAGCTATAGCCGTAGGATGGTGTCGTAGCATTGTTCCGACGTATCACTACTGTCAGATGCAGACGCAATGTGCAGCAACTGCACCCGACAGTCGTGTCGCGTCGGATCAGCGCTGCAACACCATCCGGCATTTGTATTTCAGTATCGCGTGGAAAGCGATTGTCCAGTTCTACCCTATAGTGCACTGAGAGTGGCTTGAAAGTGCTTGGAGAGTGCTCAGAGCTCCTGTTTGACATCTGTGATTTCGAGAACTAATATTCCTACAGTTTAATATAAAATTTATATTTCATTGCCATACTGATTGTTGTTATTTGACTACCTGGTTACTTTTCACATGGCATGCAATACAACCATTGAGAACCAAAAAAAAAAGGGTTGAAATTAGATTATCAAGCATTTCCATGTTCAATGTGTTGCAATACTTACTATATGGATGAACTTTCTCAACCCCAAGTCAGTTTGGACAGAAACCACATTTTAAGCCACTTCTTCTTTCACCATATCTATGATTATTTCATCATAAGTTTACCGCAAGCAGTTACATAAACCAGACGATGATATATTTTTGCTGATGGGTTTCCATCTTACTGTACCAGTGGGTTTAAATAGAGCATGGCTAAAAAGGTTACACAATCTCCTCTAAACCTGAGTGGTAACACACATCTAGTTGCTTCTGTAAGATTAAATCACCTTCACGGGTATGATGTTGACAGAATTATTAATATCCAATACTTAATATTTGGTAAAAACCACCTTTGGAAATAATATCTCAAATCAAGCATTTTCTCTAGCCATTCTGCATCTCACTGCTGACAGTTTGGACCCCTCTTCTTTTGCAAACGGTTCTCTCAGCTTTAAAGGCTTCCTCCTCCCAGTTGCAGTTTTCCACAAGCCCTCGGCTGGATTTAGGTCTAGACTCATTGCTGGCCTCTTCAAAATGCAACTAGCACCTCATTATCGATTTTTGCAATTTTACATTCCAAACACAAAGGTGTTTAGTGAAACCACTTGATTTATGTTTTGGCAATAGAAATCGCTCCGTAGAGAGACAGGTCTAAAGTAAAGTCATTCATTTCAAGGCCTTGCCATTATATTGTGTTCATAATCTATAAATGATTACTGTCCTATAAAATCTTCTATTGAGATTGTAAAAAGAAGTAATACAGGGAAATTATTACATACAATGACATGTATATGACAACGCATTATTATGCATATTTTTTCTCAAATTTAGCTTTTCCAATGTCATTGTATAAATTCAGTGATTAATATTTGATTAATATTTATTTATCTGGACTGGGAGACACTCACCCAGATCATGTAAATTACAGGTATGCAGTCAGTATGCAGTCATTTTTGGGCCATTGTAATCCTGGGTTAACTTTTGTTTTTAAAGGACCAGTAACATCAAAATTTCTTTTAAAAAAAAAAAATGTGTTAGTATACCATGAAAAAAAAAAACACCAACACAACCTGTATTAAAGGGATACTGTCATGGGAAAAAAATGTTTTTTCAAAATGAATCAGTAAATAGTGCTGCTCCAGCAGAATTCTACACTGAAATCCATTTCTCAAAAGAGCAAAAAGGTTTTTTTTATATTCAATTTTGAAATCTGACATGGGGCTAGACATATTGTCAATTTCCCAGCTGCCCCAAGTCATGTGGCTTGTGCTCTGATAAACTTCAATCACTCTTTACTGCTGTACTGCAAGTTGGAGTCCCTTTCCCCCCCCCCCAGCAGCCAAACAAAAGAACAATGGGAAGGTACCCAGATAGCAGCTCCCTAACACAATATAACAGCTCCCTGGTAGATCTAAGAACAACACTCAATATTTAAAAACCCATGTCTCACTGAGACACATTCAGTTACATTGAGAAGCAAAAACAGCAGCTTGCCAGAAAGCATTTCTCTCCTAAAGTGCAGGCACAAGTCACATGACTGGAGGCAGCTGGGAAATTGACAATATGTCTAGTCCCATGTCAGATTTCAAAATTGAATATAAAAAAATCTGTTTGCTCTTTTGAGAAATGGATTTCAGTGCAGAATTCTGCTGGAGCAGCACTATTAACTGATGTGTTTTGAAAAAAACATGTTTTCCGATGACAGGATCCCTTTAAGAATTAACTTACCGAAACTCAACTTGCACTCCTCTTCAGAAAAGGCGACCCTTCTCCTCCCTGGCTATCTCCTATAAGGAAGGCAGGGAGGAGAAATCGAGCACCGCACAATGGATTGCCGGATCGCCTTTTCTGAAGAGGAGCGCAAGTTGAGTTTCGGTAAGTTGTTTCTTAATAAAGGCTGTGCAATTTTAAAGTTTAATCTGTCTTGGTGGAGGGTTTTTTTTCATGGTATACTAACGATTTGTTTTGTTTTTTTAAAAAAAAAATTAAGCAATTCCTTTAAGCAAATCTGTTTATGAGACCAAAAGGGAAAGTGCTTTGTGGTAAAAAAAAAAAAATTGAGGTTTAATATTGATTTGAATATGTTTTCACCTTAGTAAAGGGAAGAATAATTAATTCTCTGCCAAAAAGCCTTTTATTTAAAGTTTCAGAAACATTGTATCTTTTTCTGGCGTCAGTGCAGGCGATCAAAGAGAAACTCAGGACTTTTTAATAAAATAATGTTTTCTGCGGGACAGTCATGATTTTGACAGCTCAGGGACTGCCAGCTCAGCTGTCAAAATCCTGACTGTCCCATAGAAAACATGACAGTTGGGAGCTATAGTATGGGCTATTTTAACCTGAATTCTATATTTTTCTAAACAAGGAATCTCTCTATAATTCGGATCATCATAGCTTAAAGGGGACCTGTCACCATAAGAAATAATTCCAAATTATTTTCTGTTTTGTTGGTTGAGCAAAATGCACTTCCCTGAGACTATGTAAATGATTTAAATCTAGTTTTGTTCATTATTGGAATTCACAATTACAGCAAGCCGGCAGCCACCATTTTGTCAACACTTTTTAAGGCAAGCTTTGCTTCATGCCAGAATCTTCTTAAAGGACCAGTGACATCATTTTTTTAAAAATTTGTTAGAATACATTGAGAAAAAAAACCCACTAAGATAAATTAAACTTTCAAATCACAAAGTCTTTATTAAGAAATAACTTACCGAAACTCCGATTGCGCTCCTCTTCAGAAATCGTGTGACCCATCGTGCGGTGATCGATATTTCCTCCCTGCCGTCTTTATAGGAGATAGCCAGGGAGGAGAAATCGAGCAACGCACAATGGATTGTCGCTGTGTCGCCTTTTCTAAAGAGGAGCGCAAGCGGAGTTTCAGTAAGTAATTTCCTAATAAAGACTTTGCGATTTGAAAGTTTAATTTGTCTTTGTGGTTTTTTTTTCCGATGTATTTTAACGAATTTTTTAAAATGTTAAAAAATGTTGACGTTACTGGTCTTTTAATGTATCAGAATGGGGTAACCACAATTATAGAAAATAAGGAGAGAGGGGAATGCAAAGAGTGCAGTGAAATTAATTGCTTGCATCTATGCCTGAGCCATAGAGACAGGGCAGGCAATATATGATTGACAGCTGGATTTTTAAATACAATTAAAATAGGCATGGATGCTTTAATAAAAAAAACAATTTGGGTTTCATGTTTAATTTTAAAAGGACTTTTATTAAATTGCTTTTCATGTTTGGGTGACAGGTCCCCTTTAAGTCTACTAAGAAACCACTTACACATGAAATAAACCCAATAGGATTATTTTGTCACCAATATGGATTCATGCAGCTTAGTTACCCTCAAGTACAAGCTACTGTTTTATTATTACAGAGAGAAGGGGTATAATTATTTTAAATATTTGCTTAAAATCGTCTTTTTGCAATCCTGAGCTTTCTGGATAATGAGTTTTCCAGATAAGGGAAGCCATAGTTTGGCTGCTATGGAATTAAAACAAGCAGTAACATTTTTGTTATCATTATGAAGGCTGGAAGAAATTTCGAGGTATGGCCAAGATTGGTCCTAGCCAAGAGATCCTGGCTTTGCTGATTGTTGTGTGAGCCAAGAATGAATGTAGGAGAGTGAATGTTAAGTAATTACAGCCTTGTCACTGGGACAAAACCACAGCCTGTCAAAAAAAAAAAAAAAAAAGGCTCCATTAGATTGTGGTCAGTGAGAGATCAGGTTTTTCTCCTGTGGCTTAACTTGTTAACACTTTTTCTATCACTGGCTCGGATCCACTTTTGGACAAGGCTAATTAAACAGGCTGAAAGAATGAGCGCTATGTTTATCGGGGATTACTCTCTGTGATATCATATGAGCACATCCTTGTGTAAAGTCACAAAGAGAACTCTGCAAGTGGAATGACACAGTTCGTACCAAAGGAAAACTTACTGGTGCAGGGCAAATTATTATTATTATTACAAAATATATGGGGGGGATGTAATAAAAGTCGCAAAGAGCAAAGCCGTTTGCACAAATAAGAATAAAAATTCTCATTTCGCAATGTAATACTCTGCCTTGAAGGAAAACTATACCCCCAAAATTAACACTTAAGCAACAGATAGTTCATATCATATTAAGTGGCATATTAAAGAATCTTACCAAACTGGAATATATATTTAAGTAAATGTTGCCCTTTTACATCTCTTGCCTTGAGCCACCATTTTGTGATGGTCTGTGCTGCCTCAGAGATCACCTGACCAGAAATACTGCAGCTCTAACTGTAACAGGAAGAAGTGTGGAAGCAAAAGACACAACTCTGTCTGTTAATTGGCTCATGTGACCTAACATGTATGGTTTGTTGGTATGTTTGTACAGTGAATCCTACGATCCCAGGGGGCCGCCCTTAATTTTTAAAATGCCAATTTTCTATTTAGGATTCCCCAATGGCACATACTACTAGAAAAGTATATTATTATGAAAATGGTTTATTTACATGAAGCAGGATTTTACATATGAGCTGTTTTATGCAATATCTTTTTATAGAGACCTACATTGTTTGGGGGGTATAGTTTTCCTTTAAACTGTTATTGCATTGCGGATTTTAATTGCATATTGCCCACTTTTAAAGGTGGCCATAGACGAAAAGATCCGCTCGTTTGGCGACATCGCCAAACGAGCCGATCTTTCCCCGATATGCCACTAACGGGCATGGCTATATCGGGTGTAATCTGAACGTTCGGCCCTATGTGCAAACGATCAGATTACGATTAGAGCGCAATGGGCTCCGGCGCGATCAGTCGGGACAAAATCAAACCTGTTGACCAATCTCCGCTGAACGAAAAATGTGGGGACTCTCCGCACACGGTCCGAAAATCTTACGAATCCTCGATTCGTACAATCGGATCTTTGCGTCCATGACCACCTTAAGAAGTGCTTGAAGGTGTCGTAATCTTTTGGAGCAAACATAGCGACTTTTTCAGTAAGAAGTTTTATCACATTCACTGCGCACTGACGCAAACTATAAAATGAGCAAAACTTTCTTCCACTGTCAGAAGTGGTTGTTAAGCTGTTTCCTGGTACGCAAAAGCTTTATTAAATTCCCACAATGCAAAATGTGTTCGTGCAAAGGCATAACTTTTCGCATTTTTCCGTTAGCAACTTTTATTTACATTCCCCCAATAATGTTCTAATTGTGATTATAAATGTCATCTGCCTGTTGTCATATAAAACTAACATGTATAATACAGGTATGGGATCCATTATCCAGAAAGTTCTGAAATACAGAATGGCCATCTCCCATGGACTCCATTATAATGAAATAATCCTAATTTTTAAAAATGATTTCTTTTTTCTCTGTAATAATAAAACAGTACCTTGTACTTGATCCAAATTAAGATATAATTAATTCTTATTGGAAGCAAAACCAGCCTATTGGGTTTATCTAATGTTTACATGATTTTCTAGTTGACTTAAGGTGTTAAGACTCAAATTACGCAAAGATCCATTATCTGGAAAACCCCTGGTCCCGAGTATGCTGGATAACAGGTCCCATATCTTTACCTATTTTAAATAAAAAGACTTTATCTTTGTAGAAATGTGTTATGCAGGGGGGAGAGATTTGACTTTGCTCTGTTGCTTCCCACTGTGATTTGCCATAGATTTTCTCACCTTCTGACCAATATGTGTGGCATTCAAATGAAAATCCATTCCATAAGCTTGCTTGAAAAGAGCAAATACAACATCACATATCTGATAATACTTTGGGATATGTAGACACTTGGGGGCATATTTATCAAGGGTCGAATTTGTAATTGAAAAAACGTCGAAATTCGAATTCAAAAAGAAAACAAACCAAAATTAAGCCAAAGTTTTTTTTGGGTCGAATAGGTCCGTATTCGGGCCAAATTCGAATCGTTCGAATCGATTGGTGACCAGACCCTCAAAAATTGGGGTATTCTATTCTGAATAAAATAAATATCATATTCAAACTTTTTGTTACATTAATTCTGTTGTCAATCTTTGTTGGGAAGATCTGCTCATTTTACATTAGGATGGTATTGAAATGTGGACAGCAGTCAATACATGATTATCCAGTTTCTGAAGTTGTTGAGGGAGTCCCTCAATGGGTTTTCCTAGTAAAAAGTTAATAATGTCTAGTTGAGTGTTACCATGTTCCAGACGCTCTAATAATGCTCTAGTAACGCTCTAGTTACATCTGTATATGGGGGCAGTCCCAGAATATATGGTATAAGTGCCAGTTGGAGCATGGCATCTCCAGCATAACTCTGAGATACTGTAGGAAAAATCTTATACAAGTCTAAGAGGGGTAAGATACCAAAACATTAATATTATATATATATATATATATATATATATATATATATATATATATATATATATATATATATATATATATATATATTCTTTTTGTTTTGCACAGGTAACACATTTTTTAGAATTAGACCAAATATCTAAAGTCTGCCATTGAGATTTCATACCCAAGTGTGGCTTCCCATTTCTTCATGTAGCCATGTTTATATGCTGTTGAGAAGGGAGGGTCGTTAGTTTATAGATCTTTGGTATCAACCTGTTTTGCGGTAACCTTTAGTGATGGGCGAATTTGGGCTGTTTTGCTTTGTCGAAAAATTGGTGAATTTCCCGCGAAATTCGCAAAACGGCGAAAAATTTGCAAAACTGTGCCAGCGTCCGTTTTTTTGGACACCGGCGCACATTCACCGGCGAAAATGCAGTCCATTTTTTTTCACGCCAGCAAATTTTCGTGGCGGCAAATCGCGGGGAATTCACCGTAAATTCAAGCCTGCCGAATAAATTCACCCATCACAAGTAACCTTGTAATGCTAAAGATGTAAATGGGGTGGGCGGCTTTTCCTTGAAAGCTCTGATGAAGGTGTCTATAAAATGCCACAGGAGTATATTTATCAAAGAGTGAAGTTAATAGTGAAGTTCCGCCACTAGAGTGAAATTCCGCCACTCTCCATTCATTTCTATGGGATTTTTATAGGCGTATTTATCAAAGGGTGAACTTTCACTTCACCCATTGATAAATACGCCTTTCAAAATCCCGTAGAAATGAATTGAGAGCTGCGGAATTTCACTCTAGTGGCGGAACTTCACTCTTTGATAAATTAGTTGGAAGTACATGTATCATGGTATGGATGCATCCAAGGCCAAGGCTTTGATTCTCATTTAGTCTAGTGAAGCAGTGTCATTAAGGAGGTACTTAATACATCAGAAACCTTAAATAAAAAAGTTGGTTCTCCTAGCTTATGTATTGGCTGCATTATTGCTTCTTGAAAAGTAAAATAATATTGGAAAGGCCTGTGGTTGCCTTGGGCTGGTACAGAACCCCAAAACAGGTTCAAAATAGTTATATGCAGCATATGTACCCTACTTCTTTTTTAAGCTTTAGTTTTCCTTTAAGCCTGAGAAAAATTAGGTTTAGTAAGTCACCGGCTACATGAAAGGGTTGTTCTATACAATATACATACCACTAAAGAGTTACAGAGGAGTTACATTTGCTTACTTATAAGAATGCATTTTTCATCTGTAAATGGTAATTTTTTTGTTTAATTAAGACTAACTTGTATATGAGTGTTCGTGTCGGTTTAAGAGCTCAGCTTGTAAATTGATTCTCCATCCTGGGCCTTTAGTTTGAATTCCACATTCATCCCCTTGTGACCTTGGCCAAGTCACTTGATTCATTCACATTGATGCTGTAATGTGCTTAGGCCTGGGGGGGAAGCTGTCGAACATTAAATACTTATTATTGTTATTTATTTATTTTTTCTTGGGTTGTAAACTGTGTGTGTGCAACATACTATGGCAGGAATGATTAATTATTTCTGTATAAGAGCTAATTAACTGCAGAAACCTCTGTCTTTGTATACAGTATATTATTTATAGCCTATTTGTTTTTTTGTTTAGCTGAACTTATACAATGTTTTTCAGTTCTGGTGTTTGTCACGTGTCCCGCGCATTCCAGATTGTTTCCCAGGCAGTCTGCTCTGCAGATGTTTGTGGTTTATCCAGATAAGAGTACACATTAAACACATGGGGAGAGAATTGTAATAACGTGCGTGCACACAGATCTGCTTAGCCCACTGATAGCAAGGGTACAATGCGGGGAAGCTTGCACACTTTGTCATACATTTCTAATTAAATGTCATGTCTTTGGAGCAATCTGCACATGTGCAGCACAGAATATGTGGCTCCAGGAGGAGGTTGTGTGCACGTGTGTGATGTCACTTCCACTGACATCACTTCCGCTGACATCACTTCCGCTGACATCCAGACCGAGATTTACAAACGGAGGAGCCGCTAGGCCATCTCCACTCATGGTTCCCCCGAATGCATCTCCCTCTCTGTCTTTGTCCCCTTCCGCCTCAGTGTCTCTCTTCCCTTACCCTCCCCTCCCGCGTTGTCCTCCCCTTCAGCGTCATCCTCCCCGTGTCCTTGTGCCTGCATGTATATGTGCATATTCAAGGTGTGCACATGCGCATATACGTGCAGGCACATAGAGACAGGGAGGACGACGCAGAGGTGATGCAGAAGAGGAGCAACTTACTTGAATGCAGCTGGGTGGCATGCCACCCCTGAATTTTTGCTACCCTAGGCCTGGCCTTTGTGGCCATGCCACAAATCTGGGCCTGCTGATATCACTTCCACTGACATCACTTCCGCTGACATCACTTCCGGGTCTCAAATCTTTTTGAGGGGTACACTGGCAGGTCCCCCCATTATCACCATTAAAAGGTTGACCGTTCTGTAGCAGAAGTGGGACATGGGTTCCTATCCCCAATCAATCTGTAGCAAAGAGGTAGCGGTTGAAAATCCAAACGTGAGAACAAAAGTAGTCCTCCTCCAGCTCTGTTAATCAGCTGGCTTCAGCTTCATGGTTTTAGGAGTCAGAACCAGCAGTGCAGATAGATACTGCTTTCAAGCAGGTGCTGGAAGCCAAGCTGTGGTCCACTGTGCATTACTCCTGGTCAGGTAGTGATGTGGCCAAAGATGACAGCTGGTCTCTTATGAAATTCACACTCTGAAATCTTGTTATGAAACAAATTCACTAAAGTGGAGAGGTTAGTCTGACAAATCTTTTCTCCAGTCTTATTCTGGCTTAATATCACCACTCGTGTGAGTTCTCGATTGGGTCTAGATCTAGCTGTTGGAGTGTAATTTATTCGAAACCCCTAACTATTTAAGCCATGATTATAGTTTTCCAAATGTGGAATTTCTAAATAAATCCAGACAGAATGCAGAGGAACAGGAGCTTTACATTGGAAAGACTTTATCTCTCATAGTTCTGTTTATTTAGTGGTGTGGGCGAGGGCTCAGATACGTTGGGTGGCTTTATCCGTGGGGTATGCACTGAAGGCAAGTGAAATTCCTAAACAAAGACTTTCTTCAGCTCAGAATATTCATTCCAGTAACACCTTTCAAAGCCTGATTGATAGACGCCTTTAGCAATCATTTCTATAGTCCGGTTGTTAGATTTGCATGCTATAAGCAGTAGCACTTAACGGCTATTTCATCTGAAATGTTTATCTGAAAACGGCATAGGGCCCCATCTAGCAAAGCTGTTTTCTTTACTCTCAATTAATATGGCATTTTAGCCAAGGCCAATTTTACAAGCATTTGCACTATTCCCTTCATGCTAACCTGCACTTCGCCACTTTAATTGTGCTGTAATCTCGGAACAAGTAAAATCTGCTTAGTGTAATTGGCCTGGGATGGGCAGATCAGTGTTTAAAGTTAGCAGGTATTGATTATGCGGCTCATCTGTATTCAAAGCGAAGCCTTCACATTGTAGCTTGGAAAGGTTGGGTGTTTTTATATGTTTCATGAGAAGCAAAGAAACTGGCATCTCTGTCACCAAATAACGTCTAGCAATAGATTGCTTTACAGTAAATAGCCTGTCTGTCTAACTCTAAACCAACCATGTTTGTAAGTAACAAAATCATATATTTTATACTCCTTTTTTTCAAGTTACACCGTAATTTTCCTTTAATTCTTAATATCACCTACAGGCTCTTAATACTGTCGTTCTGTACATGGCAATAGTCTTCTTCATAAGGGTTTCTTTGTTTTTCTTAAACACAACATTCCAAAACCTGTAACCTTAAAGGGCATGTAAAGGCAAAAAAATAAAATCCCATTTTTACTTTCTTTAATGAAAAAGAAACCTATCTCCAATATACTGTGATTAAAAAATGTGTACAGTTTTTATAAGAAACCTGACTGTATGCAGTGAAATTCTCCCTTCATTTACTGCTGTGGATAGGAATTGTCAGATGGTCCCTAACTGCTGAGCAGGGAAACAATCATACTTATGAACAGCAGGGGGAGCCCCCGCCTTACTTCCCAGCCATGCAGAACATAAGCAGCTTTGTTTATGATGATCCCTAAGCAGCCCAGACCACACTGAGCATGTGCACAGTCTTAGTCTTGCAAAAATGTTTAACAAAGTTACAAGATGGTGACCCCCTGTAGCCAACTTTGAAAGCATAAATTATTTGTTTGATTAGACTTGTGGTGCAGTAAGTTCATGTTTATATTTTGTATACAAAATACAGCATTTCTAGCCTTATTCTATTTTAGACTTTACATGCCCTTTAATTCTAATCTTGGTAGGTGGTATATTTCAGGTAGGTGAGATTTGGGTATTAAGCAGAATATAAAGATTTTAGACGTAACAAATGAAACGTTTGGCCAGATGGAAATGCTTCCAATATTCCAGTAGGCAGAGGCCTTCCAGGGAGAAGGCAAACTGCAATCTGAGATTCTAAACTGAAGTTACTTATGGAGTGATATACAGTATAATTCGGAGGGAATGCTTTATGTGCTACAAAAGTATGCAAAACACTAATTACTTAAGTACCATTTTTTTACTACACCATAATTCTAGGGAGGCCATCATGGAATATTCCATTTTTTTTTAATAGAAACTTATTTAATCTTTTTCTTCTGGAATGAAATAACTTCTGGTCACATTTCTTTCTTGTGTGTCTCTAAGATAAAATTCTGCATTACTTTCTATGGAGGTACAGCTGACGACTTAAACTGCCTGACTCTAAAAGGGGGTGGAAAACTGTCGATCAATGCATTTCTGCTGCAGCCTTTTGTGTGCAGGGGGTTATCTATCAAAGGTCGAATTTAGAAGTTATGTGAATTTTTTTTTAATTCTAATAAATTCGTATGTACGCACAACTTGAATGGAAGGTTATTTATGAAACCATACGAACATCTAACAATCGATCGAATAGGAACAACACAAAAATAAAAATTGAGTTTTCCTCCTCGAATCTCAGGAATAGTATTAACATCTTCAAATGGTCCACTGCCATTGACTTGAACTCAGGTTTTAGGTGGTGAAGTATCGATTTAGAACTGTTTCCACGGTCAAGGTTTGAGTTGGTGGTTTTAAATCCGAAATAGTGAGTTTTGCCTAAAAAATTCAAAAATTCTAACTTACCTATTGAACCTTCATATATCTGCCCCTAAGTTTATAACATGCTCACACTGCACCCATTTAAAAAAATGGTGCATTAACGAAGTGCAAATCACAATTTTATTTTACTTTTAGTGCATCGTTCTCCCACCACCACCACCATTGTGGAGGCAAAAATATTTGCTCCTGTCCAAAATGGCACACATGCAGACACTGCTTGCTCGAGCTGTAAGGGGTGACATTGCACCCACTTCCGAATAATGGTATCCACAGGTACAAGCAGGAGTGCCGCTGGATGCAAGGCACATTCAGATGCCTGTATTTACCAACATTATTAAGTACAATGCTCCCCCATGCTGCTTAGACTAGAGTCCTGCGCGGGTCCATTTTTTGGGACCCGAACCCGACCCGTACCCGCACCCTGCAATCCGTAACCCGCACCCGCAACCCGCATTCTTACCTGCTTGGACCCCCGACCCGACCCGCAAGTACCTTCTCTGCAACCCGGACCCGCGACCCCCTGACCATCAAGAATCAGGAAGTGCTGTCATTATAAACCGGAAGTGACATCATCAGAAGTAGATATGATCAGGAAAAAGGGAGTAAACCCGGAAGTGCTGTCATTGTGTACCGGAAATGACATCATCGGAAGTGGACGTGACCAGAAAAAAGGAGCAAATATTGATATTGAGAAGACCCGCAGCCCAACCCGCAGAACCGCCGACCCGCGGGTATACCCGCACCTTGAACTTCAACGAAAAACCCGCATGGTACTGCAGGTTTATGCGGGTAACCCGCGGGTACCCGACCCGCTGCAGGACTCTAGCTTAGACTGCAATCTGCACCTTGTATCAGATGCACCAGCAAGAGCACTTGCACTACTCCAGGTCTAGGCAGAAGTACTAAGACCTATTTATCATGCTGTGTAAAATGAATGCCGGAAAAATGGTGTCAAAATCTGTGTAAAAGACATGGCAAATTTATTAAGCTTTCTACAGGTATGGGACCTGTTATCCAGAATGCTCCGGACCTGGGTTTCCATAATTTGGATCTTCATGGATTGTCTACTAGAAAATCATGTAAATATTAAATAAACCCAATAGGTGGGTTGTACTTCCAATAAGGATTAATTCTGTCTTGGTTTGAATCAAGTACATGGTACTGTTTATTGCTAGAAAAAAAATTGGATTATTTGATTATAATGGAGTCGATGGGAGACTCCGTAATTCGGAGCTTTCTGGATAATGGGTTTCCGGATAACGGGTCCCATACCTGTATTATACTTTATGCCGCCTGAACTCCAGATTTGATGCTGTTATTTTATACCACCTCAAACCTCATGCCGTTCATTTAATACAATGGGAAGAATTTTAGTGGCAAGTAAGTTCTGGCAGAAGTTCCTCTGAAAATAACCGTGTAAAAAACCGCAACGAATGAACGCTGCATCTTGAAGCGGCGGCTTAATTTTATCTTGGATTTTTACAATGAGGTCCATAACCACTGGAAATGCATACTGCACTTGATAAATACTTTGTTTTTTACGCAGCAATGTCTGCCGATGTTTGGTACCATTTTTTACACAGTATGATAAATAGGCCTGTAAGCGTAATCAAGTGGTGCCCCCATGTTTATTCAGAGGAGATGCAATGTATGATTATTATCATGAATATATATTTATAAAGCCCCAAGATATACCACAGAGCTAAAATGGGTTTATACATGGAACTTTATAGATTACCATACATACAAAAGATGACCAATAACCCATATAAACGGTAGAGAAAGCCATGGCCAAAAGAGCTTGCAATCTAAAAATCAGTTGCATATCTTGCAGTTGATTTAGATTTGTCCTGCACATCTGACGTTGGAAACACGCATTGTTCCCACACTAGTTGCTCCAACATCGATCATCTTTTACATTGGGTATGTGGGAAATTTCATATTGAACATTTGTACAAAATTCCAGTATCTCTTTCAAGGGATACTGTCATTTTTTCAAAATACATCAGTTAATAGTGCTACTCCAGCAGACTTCTGCACTTAAATCCATTTCTCAAAAGAGCAAACTGATTTTTTTTATATTCAATTTTGAAATCTGACATGGGGCTAGACATACTGTCAGTTCCCAGCTGCCCCTGGTCATGTGACTTGTGCCTGCACTTTAGGATGGAACTACTTTCTAGAAGGCTGTTATTTCTCCTACTTAATGTAACTGAATCAGTCTCAGTGGGACTTGGCTTTTTCTATTGAGTGTTGTTTTTAGATCTACCAGGGAGCTGTTATCTTGTGTTAGGGAGCTGCTATCTGGTTACTGATGTTTGGCTGCTGGGGGGTGAAAGGGAGGGGTGATATCACTCCAACTTGCAGTAAAGAGTGACTAAAGTTTATCAGCATACCTCCCAACTGTCCCTTTTTCGGAGGGACAGTCCCTCTTTTGACAGCTCAACCCGCAGTCCCTCATTTGTACTGGAAAGTCCCTCTTTTCTCTGCATTGAACAGCCAGAAAAAGAAACAAAGTTTCTCACTTAATTGGCTTTTAGCAGAGAGCCTAGAACAGCTAACAGGTGCAAATAAGATACTTTGTAACAATTTTGAGACACAAAAACACAGTTTAGATAAGGAGAAATATTTTCAAACTTACATAACCTGCCAAAGTTTGTAAAACGAACATGGTAATTAGGGGGTGTGGCCACAGAAAGGGGTGTGGCCAAAAATTCCTACGTGCGGAAATTTTTTTTTTGTCCCTCTTTTTACTTCCAAAATGTTGGGAGGTATGTTATCAGAGCACAAGTCACATGACTGGGGGCAGCTGGGAAACTGACAGTATGTCTAACCCTAGGTCAGATTTCAAAATTGAATATATGAAAATCTGTTTGCTCTTTTGAAAAACAGATTTCAGTGCAGAAGTCTGCTGTCGCAGCACTATTAACTGATGCATTGTGAAAAAAAACATGGTTTCCCATGACAGTATACCTTTAAGATATTTGTTCCCTACTAATACCATGTTCAGACATTTTTATTTTTCATACAATGCCGTTTCTTTTGAATATTTGCAAGTAGTTTATTTCAGCATGATTTGCGCTTGAGGAAAGCCCATAACTTTGGCTGCACATGTGAATCTATGGATTTATAGCTGCAAAATTAGAATTTATATTTTAGGAGAAAAGTGCAGCGCTGAGCAAACTTGAGTTTTATTTTCTAAATATTCCAGCGTACAGTTCTGAAAGCAGAGCTGTTTTTGATTGGCAAGTAACAGCAATTTGATACATCATTTTTTTTTTTGCCTCTTAGCTGGAAAACAGGATTGTGGATGAAAGGAATCAAAGAGACCTAGAAGGAAAGGATAGTTTAATGCACATCTGTTATCGATTACTCAGGCTCTTCCATAGAGGCTCAACTTGTAATTACACGTTAGACTTTCCTTAAATCACATGACGAGAACCATTTCTTTGCGGTGGAAAGACGATTAAGTGCGACATTGCAGTTTTTTTTTTAAATATGTCATAAAAATGGATTTGTTATTGTAGCTTTAATTTTGTACCACTGACGAAAAAGACAACGTGTTTTGTTTTCTTAATTGGAATGCGGAATAGTTATAAGGAAGACCTTGAACGGCCATGGAAACGAGTTATGTAATTATGTGTAAATGCTCACCTGGCAGAGTGATTCAGCCTAATGACGCTCGAGGAAGGTTTAGCCTGTTTATTCGCACATCACTTTAATGATGACTCCTACATCTGCATGGTCATGGAAACCGTTTTGTTTTTCTGTGTCACCTTTATGTTAGATCAGCTGGCACATATTCAATGCCGGCGCCTTTTAACCACTTCTTCTTCCTTTGTTCGTTTGTGACACCTAATGAAGCAGTTATCATTCTTCGAAGCCAGAGGCAAAGCTAATGGGACGCATAGATGACTTAATGATTGCAAAGAATGCGATTTCTTTAGCAAATCTTCCCAAGCCATTTACACCTACATCCGAGGGATATGCTGCTGTTTTTATGACTGACACGTCTTTCAATGAGAAGAGCATAAAGAATGTGTGGTATGCTACCAGAGACAGGCATCTGCCTACCAAATGGGCATTCAAGGGAAACAGCCTCCCTTGTTTTCAAAGATTGCTGCTCTGCTGTAGTGTGAAGACTGCAATTAAACCTGTAGCCAATGATGTGTCAACCCAACCCTAACCCAGCCCTGCAGCACTTGCACCTAACCCAGCCCTGCAGCACTTGCACCTAACCCAGCCCTGCAGCACTTGCACCTAACCCGGTGCGCTCCTTATTTATATACCGTCACCCACCCAATTGTGATTTGTGATGCGAGTATATAAAAAGCCAGCACGTGGAGGAGGAAGTGGGCACTAGAAAGTCACGGCCCCAAACCTGTGGGGCAGGCGAGTTCAGCCAGACTTCGACACAATATTTGTAGGTTCAGACTGAACTTTAGCCGGCGTCCACCCTGCCTGCAAACATTGTGCAGGCAGGGTCGGACCGGGATGGCTGAACACCATGAAAAAACCTGGTGGGCCCCGACCCTCATGGGCCCCCACCGGCCCAGACCTGCTCCCCCGTTGCCCAGCTGTTTTACACACATGCGAGCAGGGCGATTTAAGCGCATGCGCATGGGGGCGTTTTACGCGCATGTGCACGATGCTGTGTTTTTTTCTGCGAATGCACCAAATCCAGGATATGGCCATAATTTGGCCTTTTTCAGCAGAATTCGGATTCGGCCGAATCCTTGTGCCTGGTCGAACCAAATCTGAATCCTAATTTGCATATGTAAATTAGGGGCGGGTAGGGAATTCACATGCATTTTCGTCACAAAAGAAGAGGTTTTTTTTCCACTTTTTCCTTTCCTGACCGTAATTTGCATATGTAAATTAGGATTCGGTATTCGGCCGAATATTTCACCAAGGATTCAGGGATTCGGCCGAAGCCCAAATAGTGGATTTGGTGCATCCCTAGTTTTGTTCACGCATGTGCGCGGCCAGGAGGGCCCTTCGTTTTGCATCCCCAGTGGGCCCCCAAGGCCGGTCCGACCCTGCGTGCACGAGTCTGCCTGGACCCACCCGCCTAGTAGGCTTGCACATCACTAGTCCACACTGCAATCTTGCATACAAAACTACTGAAGTGGTTCCAATTTCTTTTAAAATCGTCAGACCGTTAAAAGTGCTGGCTTGCCTTTTAATATGTTGCAGAATAAGCAATTCTTGGCAACTTTTTAATTGGTCTTCATTTTTAATTTGTTTTAGACTTTTTGAATTGTTAACCTTTTCCAGATTTTAAAAGGGGGTCACTGACCCTAGAAGCCAAAAGCTATTGTTCTGTATGGCTGCAATTCTTATGACTTGTCTTTCTATTTAAACCCTTTCCTATTAGTATTCCAGTGTCTCATTCACACCACTGCTTGGATAATTTGGACCCTAGCAACTAAATAGCTACTAAAATTCCAAACTGGAGAGCTGCTGAACCAAAAGCAAATTATTTAAATAACCACATAATAAGCTTCAAAGCATCTTTTCTTTGTTCAGTTCTACTCCATTCATTTCAAACATCAGTTTGATTTCTTCATGTCTCTTCTACACACCACACAGCCAGTGCGGCCCTTCTTGAATTTCGGAATGTTAAAAGCATTTTGTTTTTCTCCTAACTTAATGGAGAGAAGCGGACGGTATTGACACAGACCATTCTGACTTAAAATAATCAATCCTGCAGTAAAACTGTGGAAGCAAAAAACTTGAGTAAGTCACCCAGTCTGCTTACTGTTTATCTGTTAACTAAATGTAGCGTCTCTTTGGGTACCTCAGTCACTTTATAATAAGAAGGTTTTATTTACAGACACATGTCAAGTCGATTAATCAGGTCAAGTCGGATTTGTTGTCATCTCGTCTGCGTCACAGCGACGCCAAATTACAATGTTTCCCCTTCCTGCCCAAACCATACAGAACATATTACACACCCACACAAAGATATACCATATACTGCAGTAGAACATACTGTAATATACACTATACAGCAAAGAATAAGCAATTGCAGAGAACAACTAGCAATTATTTAAATTCCAATTCTCCATTGTGTCTCGAAGATATATTATACTTTTCAATGTATTTGTGCAAATGAAAACCCTATCTGGTAGCCACCAGACTTCACTATAAAGTGCATGTCACTTTGCTTATTAATATATCCACAAAAAGATCCACAGTGTATTATTCTTTAGCATTCATATTTGGTACAATAAGAGCTTTCCATTAAGCTGGTCATAGATGCAAAGATCCTCGATACGTATGATTTTAGGATCATGTCGGGACCATCCGATCGGTCGTTCAATGTATCGGACAGGTTAGAAAATTTCTGTCGGCTGCCGATAATATGCGTGTATTGCCAATCTGACACTCTTCAGTGGGAAACTGCCGGCGGAGAGCTGTAGTTGAAGTGCAGTGAATAAGGCAAGGGCTGGATTAGGTGCAAGTGTCTAGGGGGTGCCACACTTGCATCCCCATGGGGTCCCTCGTCTCTCCCCGTCCCCTATTGTTCCCCCTGAACCTACCTGCAGCCCCGTGTGGAAGTTATAAATAAAAAATGGTGAATACCAGGACTGCGCTTGTGCTCATTTTATAGATGGGACAGTGGTGGGCTCCTCTCTATGAGATCCTCCATCCTGCTCTTTAACAAACCCCCTCACTAGGCCTCCAGTAGAAAATGCGTCGTGGTACGCGGAGAAAGTCTCCCCAGTGCCAGTCAGATGAGAAACCGTCAGCAGGGAGATGTTACCGACCGCTCCTTGTCATGTTCTAACATCGGCTGATCTGTTCTTTTTTAACTAAGGGTTAGGGGCAGGTTGGGAGATCGGGACCAAATAGCAAATTGCATACAGTATATTGTGCTCAAACTATAATATGTGTGCAAAATAAGCAAATTCTCTTGCATAACCATCCCCATTTTACCTTCTTTTCCCATACACATCCCTTTGTCTAATCTAAAAGGAATAAGACTAAAACTGTAACCTTAAATTACTATACAGGAGCCTAGTAACGTTTCAAGCTCACTGCAGGTCATTTCATGACATGAGCATATAGCTGACTTCCATGCAAAGTCCCAGAGGTGATAGTATAGTATATATACATACCTCTTGTTCTGTCTAACTGAAGCAGCCCTGCTACCAACAGTCTTACAGTATATAAGTAGGACATTTACTATCAGCAAATCTTGACATCTGGGGTTTTTCAAATAAACAATGGAGAGCTCCACCCAAATAGATTTTCGTGGGTTGTCAAGATAAAAAGATTAATAACCAGTCACCTTATTGTTTTTGAGATTATAAATTGTGATACTAAAATGGTAATTGTAATATTGTACAGGTATGCAGAATGCTTGAACCCTGGGGTTTTCCACATAGGGGATCTTTCCATAATCTAGATCGCTATACCTTAAATTTATTAAAAATATTATTTAATCATGTATTAAACACAGTAGAATTGTTTTGCCCAGTAGGATACATTATATCTTAGTTATGATATAGTGTAAGGTATTTTTTTTAATTATTACAGAAAAAGGGAAATAATTTTTAAAAATTTTAATTGTTTTATTAAAATGAAGTCTATGGGGCAAATCCACTAACCTGCGGAGTTGCGCTAACGCAGCCTTCGCCTGACTTCACCAGGTGAAGTTTCGCCAGGGCGCCGCTAATTCACTAAAATCCGAAGTTGCGCTCAGGGAGGCGTAAGGTAGTGAATTTGCACTAGCGTTAATTCGTCAAGCAAAGAGAAGTTACGTTATCGATTCCTAATTTGCATACGGCGTTAAAGTACAATGGACGTATATGTAGCAGCAAATACATTACACTACACAAGCCTGGGAAAGCTTCATAAAATAAAAGAGTTGTTATTTTGCCGTATACATGAGCCCAATGTATAGTTTATGTGCCATATGTTAGGAAATGTAGGGGGGAAGGAGGGTACCCTCAAAAAAATGTACGATCTTTTTCAGCCTATCACCTTTAAAAAAGGAAAAGACGCCAGCGTTTTTTGGGACTTAGAAAAAATTTTCAACTTTTTTTTAAGCAATCCTTATCTACTCTATTGCACTTCGCCTGGTCTAACGTTCAGTAAAATGCCCAAGTTAGGAAATTAGCGTAGTTATGTCCCTTCATGATAGCACAACTTTGTCTGGGTGCGAAGTAGCGCTAGAGTAGGTAGCGAATTTTCGCACGTTAGTAAATCTGCAAAGTAACAAAATGACGTCATGTTGGCGAATTTGCGCTAGCCACTATGTGCTTTAGTGAATTAGCCCCTATGGGCTATGGTGATCCCATAATTCTGAGCTTTCTGGGTGATGGGTTTCCATACCTGTATATGATTATTTATAACCAAAAATCGCTAGTGCAACTCCTGAATTAAGGGGAAGTACACCATGTCTTATTAGGGTAGAACTCCACGGTGCGGCTATAGCCAACGCGTCGCCATACAACGTGTCGGATGTTCTGAAGATACAGGAAATGAAGGAGAAATCGCAGGTAAGAACTCCATTTATCCGATTGTCAGATGAAAAAACAGCGTTTTCATCCGACAATCGGTTAAATGGAGTTTCTCCCGTATTCAGACACTTTGTCTGCTGGGGGACTTGATTTTAAAAGCACTACAAACTTGAAATGCTAATAGATAGTGGAGGAAAGGAATTATTCACAGGTGTATGTTAATGGTCTGGGGCTTAAAAGCTCCCTGCTTACCCACTAGAGCTCCTGAGTTAAGGGTAAGTGCACAATGGTCTTACTACTCTGTCACACTGTTTGCTGGGGGACTTGATTTTAAAAGCACTACAAACTTGAAATGCTAATAGATAGTGGAGGAAAGGAATTATTCACAGGTGTATGTTAATGGTCTGGGGCTTAAAAGCTCCCTGCTTACCCACTAGAGCTCCTGAGTTAAGGGTAAGTGCACAATGGTCTTACTACTCTGTCACACTGTTTGCTGGGGGACTTGATTTTAAATGCACTACAAACTTGAAATGCTAAAATGGGGGTGGGTGAGTTTCGCCAATCAGCCCTGGTTGATGCCAGCTTGTATGAGATATGTTGTGTGCCGAATGCCCAGTAGGGTAATAGCTTCTTCCTTGTCATAACTGTGGGACACACAACAGAACTAGCATTTGTAACATGACAACTGTTTCATTCTCATGTCTGCCAATATACAATTCATTATAAACTTTGAAGGAATATTTAGACAACATTAGTGAATTTTCGGTGAGCACAATCACATTTACTTGGGTCACTACTGGCTAATCCATTTGTTAAAACCCCTTGTACTTTCTTCTCTGGTGCTGTCACTTTCTCTTACAGAAGGGATATGGAATGCCAGAGCAATAAACACTGGAACAGAAATAATCAAGCCGACACGGGTTTAAACATAGTTGTTTGTGTCTTGCTGGTTCTTTCAAATTAAAAAATGTTAAATATTTATAGTCGCTGCATTTATATAGAGTTCACAGCCCAACCCCCTAACATATTTTCCAGCCCAAGGCTCAAATTCCTCCAGTTTGTTTGGGGGGCTCAGCTGGTGTGTTTATGCCTCTCCAAGCAAATATAAAAGAAAGCAAATTGGTCTCTATTATTTACACCCTGGTTGAGCATGCATGTTCCTTTTCACTACCTTATACATCAGTTTATTTAAATAAGGAGATGACTCTTTTATCCCCCCCATGCCATCTTTGACCCTGCATGAAACTCAGTGTATTGGAAATCTAAAAATATAACATGTTATATTGGAGTAATGTGACCACATTTGTAGTTCCGCTTTCACTCATTTCTGGTTTCCTCGATGTCAAAACAACGCCAGTGCATTGCTCCCCCTTTGCAGCGAGGTTGTGTTATAATATTGGTTGTGTAATAACGTCAGAGAAATTCAAGGGGTCACAGTTATTGTTTTCCAATTATATTTAAGGTTTAAATTAATATTTTACACGTTACGTTTTGCTGGGTGTTTATGTAGGAAACAAGGAACAATATAAATATAGGGATTATTCTACTATTTTCCTTCTTTCTATGGTTCTTTCTAGGCTAACATTTTTCAGATTTTTACAGAACTTAAACCCATGTTTTATTTTGTAGACTATACAGTAGTATATTTAATAATGGTTTATGCAAAAGGTTGACATAAGCCGTTTTCTGTGCATGACAAGGGGAATTGATCAGTGCAAAGAAAAAATTCAGTTCTAAGCAGGAGTCTGTGACGGCTGCTATAAGATATCAAAATAAAACAATTGTGACTTCCTGCAATTTTTCCCCCTATGATAATTTATTTAGCACATATAAATGAGAAACCGGATTAATCATATTAAGTGCATTTTCAGGCAAGTTGATAAATCGTGAATGACACAAAATCACAAAGCTGGCTTGAATGCTGCTTTTCACCGATTTGCGTGAAATTGTAGTCGTAATGAGGTCCCACGTGACTACACTTTTTTTTTTTTCATGAGTCAGCCCCTTAGGTTGCAAGAAATGCATCTTTACAACTCATATTGTGCTGCTCCCTTTAATAAGACAGACATGTTGCTAGTATACAAGTAAAATATAGTGAAGAAATCTCAAATTATAAACTAAACATTTCCTGTCTGTTTAGGATAAAAGAAATGGATTCTAAAAAGAGAGCATGTTGCTGGCTCACATTTGTCCATCGGTTGTGCAGTGTGCCCAATTTTATATGGAAATTCCTGAATGGAGAACAAAACCCTTAATTGTAAAGACCCCTACCCTACATAAACCCCCTCCCTGCTCCCCCCCCAGCCTAGGTGTGACCCCCAGTAAATGGCCCTACCTCTTTACTTACCCCTCGGTGCAGATTCTGTGCAGCGGAGTTCATGGGCACCATCTTCTTCTCTTTGGTAATCTTCGGGAAGAGAATGCCGTATTGGCGTATGACTAGTTGGAGCAATCTTCCAGTTCGCAACAACTGAGCCGCAAATGCGCCGAAAGTAACGGAAATTGCCAAATCGGCGGAAGAAGACCCGAAGATGGCGTCTGTGAACTCCATTGCACAGAATCTGCGCTGAGGGGTAAGTAAAGAGTTAGGGCCATTTACTGGAGGTAACACCTAGGCTGGGGGGGAGCAGGGAGGGGGGTCTATATAGGGTAGGGGGGTATCGGTCTTTATAATTAAGGGTTTGCTTCTCCTTTAAGACTATGGAATGTATTTATAATCCAGTTGATTTTTGCCAGGGTTAAATCCCATTTATTTTGTAATTGATGATTGTCTTGTTGTTGTACGTCCATGGAAGCCTGACCTCTGCATTTACAGGTGTTTGTAGTGTTACATTTAAATTGCCTGTTGAACTTTGCTTTACTTTAAGGAATAGTAATTTAAAGGAGACCTAAAATGAGCCTCACATTAATATGCCTATAAAAGTGCTTGTTCTTTGCCATGTAAGAAAAGTTCTACTTGATCATGTAATGTTACACATATAGCTTACCAGGCGTACAGCTCATTCCTCTTTCAACTCACCCCTTTTTTATACCAGGACAGACCAAAGGAAGGGCATGGGGGGGTTGTCCCTTTATTTTGGAACGACCGTGACTGAACCTGAAACAGATGGATCAAAATTTGGAAAAGGAAGAATCTATTAATTTCTATTTAGTGAGTCATTAGCGAAAGCTTCTTCTTGCAATTGCAGTGAATAATAAATCTCTGTATTGAAACATGGGGACAACATTCAGGTTAATGAGTTCCTAAACCTTTAATTTCTGGGGATGTGGCCTTTGTTCAGTTGACTAAAAGCCTGATGGATAGATCCTGATAGGATAAGAGGCTCTAATGGAAAGCCCTCTGGTGAGCAATTTGGATGTCTAGCAATTAAAGGAGACTGCATTAAATATGCATGGTTTTGATGGAATACATAGGCCTGGCATACAAAAATAAATATATTCACTGCTCGCATCCATTAAGCTTTTCTAGCGGAACATCTGGTATGTGAGGCTGGGTAATGAACTGTTATGGGCAAATATTTGCAAGCACGTGGAAGAAATTAGCACAGGATAACCTGAGCACACTTTATTTGGAATTCATCATATATTTATATCTGTATATTTAAATATATGTTTATTGGATCATACTCTTATTTTGGATCTCCATACATTAAGGCTATAAAATCATGTAAACATTAAAGGATTGTTTTGCCTCCAATATGGATTTGTGAAGCTTAGTTACCATGAAGTACAAGCTTCTGTTTTATTACAGACAAAAAGTGAAGCAGTCAAAAAATACGAATTGTTTACTGTGACATTACTGTTTTTTTTAGCTTTCTGGTTAATGGATTTTGGATACTAGATCCCATACATATTGGGATCCTATGATTTGTATGTCAATCAGCAGATCAAGACATATATTATGCAATACATTTTTATAGCTGCTACATGTAGTTTGCTGAACAGTTTCCATTCACCCCTATGGGGACACACTATATTATATAACCACTTGTTGCTTTCCACATTTGTAAAAAAATAAAACCCATTTTATCCAGCTACAAGCAGCAGCTTCAAACGTACAGTATGTTTGTGGCATAAACCTTAGACCTATGTCACACAAGGAATTTTCTCCACCAGTGGAAAAATGCCAGAATTGAAACTGCCAATTTGCACTAACTGACCTGGCAAAACACACTTGTATTTAAAGGGGACCTCGACAAAAACATAATTTAAAGGGATACTGTCATCGAAAAACATGTTTTTTTCAAAACACATCAGTTAATAGTGCTACTCCAGCAGAATTCTGCACTGAAATCCATTTCTCAAAAGAGCAAACAGATTTTTTTATATTCAATTTTGAAATCTGACATGGGGCTAGACATTTTGTCAATTTCCCAGCTGCCCCTGGTCATGTGACTTGTGCCTGCACTTTAGGAGAGAAATGCTTTCTGGCAGGCTGCTGTTTTTCCTTCTCAATGTAACTGAATGTGTCTCAGTAAGACATGGGTTTTTACTATTGAGTGTTGTTCGATCTACCAGGCAGCTGTTATCTTGTGTTAGGGAGCTGTTATCTGGTTACCTTCCTATTGATCTTTTGTTTGCTGCTTGGGGGGGAAAAGGGAGGGGGTGATATCAGTCCAACTTGCAGTACAGCAGTAAAGAGTGATTAAAGTTTATCAGTCACATAACTTGGGGCAGCTGGGAAATTGACAATATGTCTAGCCCCATGTCAGATTTCAAAATTGAATATAAAAAAATCTGTTTGCTCTTTTGAGAAATGGATTTCAGTGCAGAATTCTGCTGGAGCAGCACTATAAACTGATTAATTTTGAAAATAAAGTTTTTTCCCATGACAGTATCCCTTTAAGCTTTTTGAAAAGTAAATATAATTTCAAGCAACTTTGCAATGTACATCATTTAAAAAATATGCAGACTTTTCATGATTTTTAATGGTTTGGAACAATTCCCTAAGCCTAGCCCCCTGCTCTCCTGCTGATCTGTCTGACTACTTTGCTGAGCTGGTTGACTACTGTTACTTTGTATCAACAGCCATCTGTCCTCAGCCTGCATCCTCCAAACCCCACAATTCCCTGCACATGTGATTTCAATAAGGAACCGAACATCCCAGTGCAATGCATTGTGGGTAATGTAGTTCCTGCATGCTGTCTGTAAGTTGTGGAGAAGTTGTTACAATTTGTAACATCAGTGTTTAGTCCCTCCTTCCCTGCCAGGATTTCAAATTATGTAGAATGAGAAGAACTGTTAAACAGCTGGATTTCAGCATAGACAATTGCATTTATTCATACTTTTTGAAGAAACAGGTATCTGTGATGGGTATATTAGGGGTTTCTGTGTTATGTGGGAATCTTTATCAAATTTTGGTTTGGAAGCAGGAGTTCCCCTTTAATATTGACAGCCAGGGGGTGGGAGTAAAGTTTACATTTGGTTAGTTTAGCCATAATTCTGTATGTCTGTGTAATTATGTACCATTTGTTCCTATAGCTCAGGGGTCAGCAACCTTTACTATCAAAAGAGCCATTTTGCCCCCTCTTCCACTAAAGAGAAATAGTCTGGAGCCGCAAAACATAGCACAGCTTATAAACTTTTAAAAGTTGTAACCTTTTTTTAATTATAACTGTTACAACAACAGAATACAACAAACAGAAGTGCAGTGTGCATGTGTAGACCTACTTTGAAATAAATTAAACACTGAATAGCCCTGTTAAATGCTAGTGTTCCCAACTGTTTAATGTAACTTCTGTTTCTGAAGCTCCATGCTGATCTTCCCTCTCTTGTCTTGAGTGTGTGACCACGGTAAGTCCATGATGAATCATATTGCTGAGGCTCGGTCTTGCCTGTCACTCCTGGGATGTCTATACAGCCCTCACACCTGCTGGCAGCTTACTGAGTGTGCGATTGCGGTAAGATAACTATTAGCTTACCGCGGTCGCACACTCAAGAAGCCGCCAGCAGGAGCGAGGGCTGTATAGACGACATGACAGGCAAAGCCACAACTCGAGCCGCAGCAAGCAGGACGAAGAGCCGCATGAGGCTCCGGAGCCACGGGTTGCCTACCCCTGCTATAGCTGATCTGTTGTAAAGTGCCAAACAATTGTATATTCAAACTCTGATTATTGTGCCTTAAAGAAGATTTAAATGCAGCAAGAAGTGCATAAAAAGAAATAAAAAGTCAAGAAAGTGATATATGCATACAGTGGTGTGCAAAACTATTTGCCCCCTTCCTGATTTCTTATTCTTTTGCATGTTTGTCACACTTAAATGTTTCTGCTCATCAAAAACCGTTAACTATTAGTCAAAGATAACATAATTGAACACAAAATGCAGTTTTTAAATGAAGGTTTACGTTATTAAGGGAGAAAAAAAACTCCAAATCTACATGGGCCTGTGTGAAAAAGTGATTTCCCCCCTTGTTAAAAAATAACTTAACTGTGGTTTATCACACCTGAGTTCAATTTCAAAGGTTATAAAGCCATTTCTAAAGCTTTGGGACTCCAGTGAACCACAGTGAGAGCCATTATCCACAAATGGCAAAAACATGGAACAGTGGTGAACCTTCCCAGGAGTGGCCGGCCGACCAAAATTACCCCAAGAGCACAGAGACAACTCATCCGAGAGGCCACAAAAGACCCCAGGACAACATCTAAAGAACTGCAGGCCTCACTTGCCTCAATTAAGGTCAGTGTTCACGACTCCACCATAAGAAAGAGACTGGGAAAAACGGCCTGCATGGCAGATTTCCAAGGCGCAAACCACTTTTAAGCAAAAAGAACATTAAGGCTCGTCTCAATTTTGCTAAAAAACATCTCAATGATTGCCAAGACTTTTGGGAAAATACCTTGTGGACCGATGAGACAAAAGTTGAACTTTTTGGAAGGTGCGCGTCCCGTTACATCTGGCATAAAAGTAACACAACATTTCAGAAAAAGAACATCATACCAACAGTAAAATATGGTGGTGGTAGTGTGATGGTTTGGGGTTGTTTTGCTGCTTCAGGACCTGGAAGACTTGCTGTGATAGATGGAACCATGAATTCTACTGTCTACCAAAAAATCCTGAAGGAGAATGTCCGGCCATCTGTTCGTCAACTCAAGCTGAAGCGATCTTGGGTGCTGCAGCAGGACAATGACCCAAAACACACCAGCAAATCCACCTCTGAATGGCTGAAGAAAAACAAAATGAAGACTTTGGAGTGGCCTAGTCAAAGTCCTGACCTGAATCCTATTGAGATGTTGTGGCATGACCTTAAAAAGGCGGTTCATGCTAGAAAACCCTCAAATAAAGCTGAATTACAACAATTCTGCAAAGATGAGTGGGCCAAAATTCCTCCAGAGCGCTGTAAAAGACTCGTTGCAAGTTATCGCAAACGCTTGATTGCAGTTATTGCTGCTAAGGGTGGCCCAACCAGTTATTAGGTTCAGGGGGCAATTACTTTTTCACACATGAAAATGTAGATTTGGATTTCTTTTCTCCCTAAATAATAAAAACCCTCATTTAAAAACTGCATTTTGTGTTTACTTGTGTTATCTTTGACTAATAGTTAAATGTGTTTGATGATCAGAAACATTTTGTGTGACAAACATGCAAAAGAATAAGAAATCAGGAAGGGGGCAAATAGTTTTTCACACCACTGTATATAAAATACGGGCCCACTTTCTTTAATTGATTTCAATATAATTCAATATCCTTTTGAAATACTATTTTTTATTATGGGCAAATGATTGACTCCATATGAAATATCCAGATATAAATCTGTTCAAATTACAGTAATGTTTTCATTTGTTTGCAGATACCCGGTGCATACAGACTACTTTATTGCTGGCAAAATAATCACAATAATTTGTAGGTTGGTGACTGCTGGTCGGTGCCTGGTCCCATGTTATTAGAGCAGCTTGCTGTATAGGAATAGTTCCTTCTGCAGTGAGTATAATATTCATGATTCCGCACTGTAAACATACAAAGTCCCAGCCTGCCCTTATCTGAGTTTGGCTTTAAAAAGAGCAAATGTTTTTGTCTTCAATGGAAAAAGGACTGTATTGATTAGATTAGATTCAACTTTATTGTCATTACACACGTATAAATACAGGGTAACGAAATGTCGTTTAGCATCCAATCAGTAGTGCAAAAAGCAGCAAATGCAATATCTATAAATATACTTATAATATTCAATATAGTATAATGTATCGTAAAATGCAATGTAATTTCTAGTTGTAGATTAATTACAAGTAAATAGGGAGCAATATGAACAGGTGTACGATTGACAATATAAAAACAAAAGTATTGAATTAAATACAAACATGGTTATTGGGGGAAAAAAAAAGAGAGGAATCATGAGAATTTAAAATATTTGGAGCTTCAATGCAGAACAGAGTTCAGAAGGGACACTGCTGTGGGGGAAAAACTGTTCCTAAACCTACTGGTTTTGGTCCGAAGGCTCCTGAATCGTCTATGGATAGAAAGGAGCTGGAAAAGTCTATGAGCAGGATGCGAGGGGTCACTAAAAATACTGCTAGCTCGACGTAAGCATCATTTCTTCTGGACATCCTCAATAGCAGGTAGTGGGATCCCTGTGATGTATTGGGCAGTTTTCACCACCCTCGCCCGATCGGCAACAGAGCAATTCCCATACCAAACTGTAATACAGTTGGTTAGGATTCTCTCAATTGCACAACGGTATAAATTACCCAAGATGTCAGCCGAAAGATTCTTCTTCAATGTCCTCAGGAAGAAGAGTCACTGATGGGCTTTCTTAACAAGGCTGGAGGTGCTTATTTTCTATGACAAGTTCTCAGAGATATGGATTCCAAGGAATTGAAGCTCGTGACACTTTTAACAGTCATACCATTAATATGGATGGGTTTGTGTGTGTCGCCCTTCTCCTTCCTAAAGTCCACAATAAGCTCCTTGGTTTAACTAGTATTGAGGAGCAGGTTATTATCAGTGCACCAAACAGCTAAGTGCTGAACCTCTGCCCTGTTCTCTGATTCATCGTTGTTTCTGATGAGTCCGATCACTGTGGTGTCATCTGCAAACTTAACAATGGAACTGGATCCATACATAGGCTTGCAGTCATGAGTGAAGAGGGAGTAGAGAAACGGGCTCAGCACACAGCCTTGTGGCGCACCCGTATTAAGTGTGATGGTGGTGGAGAGGTTGTAACCAGACTTAACATGCTGGGGTCTATTAGTCAAAAAATCCATAATCCAATTGCAGAGGGGGACATTGATTCCAAGATCCCTAAGTTTAGTGATTAACTTGGAAGGAACAACAGTGTTAAATGCCGAGCTAAAATCGACAAACCGCATTCTAGCATAGGTGTTCGTATTTTCCAAATGTGAAAGCACACAGTGCCGCGCTGTAGATACCGCATCCTCTGTACTTCTATTGCTTCAATAGGCAAATTGGTAAGGGTCCAATGTAAAGGGTAGACACTTCTTAAGGTGTGCCAGGACCAACCGTTCAAAGCACTTCATAACAACAGGTGTAAGTGCTACAGGGCGGTAATCATTCAGGCACATCGGAGATGAATGTTTCGGCACTGGCACTATGGAGGTAGTCTTAAAGCAAGCTGGTATTACTGCTTGGGTCAGGGACAGATTGAAAATGTCAGTAAAAACTCCAGCGAGCTGCCCAGCGCATGCTCTGAGCACACGTCCAGGGATCCGTCAGGTCCAGCTGCCTTACGTGTATTAATTAGACTCAGTGCGTTATAAACATCTGTAGATGTAAATGTAGGGATCTGATGATCAGGAGAGTATTCCGTTTTGACAGCTTTTTCCAAGTTATCCTTATCAAAACGGGCATAAAAGACGTTTAGCTCATCCAAGAAGGACAGAGCCATAACTATTGATTTTGAATTACCAGACTTATAATCATTAATGGCCTGAATACCCTGCCGGGGGTCGGAATTAACAAAGTGCTCCTCAACCTTCATCTTGTGCTCATGCTTAGCCTTCTTAATGCCCTTCTTCAGATTAGCTCTGGATGTACTATAGGCCTGTGCATCTCCCAATCTAAAGGCCCTGTCGCGTGTCCTAAGCAGCAATCGCAGTTCACTGGTCATCCATAGCTTCTGATTATTAGGGTATATAGTAATCTGTCTCTCTGTGGTGACGCTATCAATTATAATGTTGATGTTTACGAATACCGAATGGGTATAAGAATCAATATTTATAAGGGAGCCACAAGTATCATTCGAGGCGAACCTACTCCAGTCCGTATCTTTAAACCTGTTCTGGAGTTCCGAATCCACTCCCACTGGCCACACTTTGATAGTTTTCACAGATGGTTTCACGCGGTTAATGAGTGGAGTGTATTTACGTGTAAGAAACGAGGAGAGGGATCAGACTGCCCCGGGTGGGGGGTTGCTGTGTAAGCTTCAGCAATGTTTGTATACACATGATCCAACATTTTTTCACCTCTAGTACTGCAGGAAACATGTTGGTGAAATTTGGGAAACACTGTTTTGAGGTTTGAATGGTTATAATCACCAGCCACAATAAATGCAGCCTCTGGGTGAGCCGTTGTGTGCTAATAGCTGCACGCAGTTCTTTCATAGCAGATTTAGCATTAGCATCCGGGGGAATATAAACAGCAGTTATAATTATAGAAGTAAATTCCTTCAACAAAAAAAAACGGTCTACACTTCACCACAAAGAACTCCAGGTTAGCTAAGCAGTATGTTCCAATAATGACAGCATTCATACACCAAGCTTTGTTAATATAAATGCACAGTCCTCCGCCTTTTGTCTTACCAGAGCCACCTGCTGTTCTATCCGCCCCGAAAGTGTAGCGTCCGGTAAGCTCAATGGTATCATCGGGCACTCCACTGTGTAGCCATGTTTCTGTGAATACCATGACATTACGTAATTATTTTATTGTGGGTGATCCGAAGTCGTAACTCATCCATTTTATTCGCACATTAGTGAGGAAAATGCTGGGTAGAGCAAGCCGGTGTGGTTTTAGCTTTATCTTAGCTCTCAGCCCTCCTCGTACCCCTCGCTTCTGTTTGCAGTCTCTACGCCATCTGCAGCGAACACTTGCAACCGGCCGAATCAACCGCGTAGCATCGGGTGTTCTACTAAGCTCAGGGATGAATCCGAGGGAAATGATAATACAATCGGATTTTCGTAAACCGATAGCCAAAAGCTCTTGTCGGGTGTAGGATGTTAACGATAAGCTGTTCAGAATGAACAGTCCCAAGATGAGCAGGAATAACAATGCTGACTTGCAAAAACTGAAGAGACACTGAGCCTCGCCATATGCATGCGCCGCCATCTTGGTCATTGGTATTGAGAATTTAACATTAAAAATTTTTAAACTGCACCAATATACTGTTAACATACTACTTTTTATTAAGTGGCCCAGCTACTGCATCATAAAGGATAGTATAAAATAAATAATGTATAAAGATAGTTTGCTGTTGGCCTTCATTTATCTTCGTGGAGTTTTTTTTAAATACCTTTTTTGTTCTGTAGCTCCCCATGAAATGATTTCCAAAATACTTAAGAAATTAAAACTGAAGATCAGTTAAAAAGTGGCTAAAATGTAACATGCTTGAAGGAAAACTATACCCCCCCAAACAATGTAGGTCTCTATAAAAAGATATTGCATAAAACAGCTCATATGTAAAACCCTGCTTCGTGTAAATAAACCATTTTCATAATAATATACTTTTCTAGTAGTATGTGCCATTGGGTAATCATAAATAGAAAATTGCCATTTTAAAAAAATAAGGGCCGCCCCCTGGGATCGTAGGATTCACTGTGCTGTATGTTAGGTCACATGAGCCAATTAACAGACAGAGTTGTGTCTTTTGCTTCCACACTTCTTCCTGTTACAGTTAAAGTTGAAGTATTTCTGGTCAGGTGATCTATGAGGCAGCACACAGACCATCACGAAATGGTGGCTCAAGGCAAGAGATGTAAAAGGGCAATATTTACTTAAATATATATTCCAGTTTGGTAAGATTCTTTAATATGCCACTTAATATGATATGAACTATCTGTTGCTTAAGTGTTCATTTTGGGGGTATAGTTTTCCTTTAAAGTATATTTTAAGGTGGATTTACCCATAAATGCCTAAATGACACACAAGCTTATGGTCCAGCAGCAAGTGCAAAGTATTTTTAAGAATTAAATCACTGTTGCTACAATTTTCCTTAGCCAGGTGCAGTCAAAATAGGAAATGCAGATACATATGTTCTTTGTTGTTCATCTTAGTTGCTACTCAGGTGGTGATGCATAAGTAAAGTGAGAGTCTACAGGCTGTATTTACCACTGATCTGCAAGTATTGAAATATATTTGTGTGTTTTGTGCAGTAACAGGGCTGTCATCCCAATGAATCAGGACTAACAAACAAATGATAAAAGCTAAGGAGGAAACACTTGATAACTGCTACAGAAAAACAAAGCTTTGTTCAGCTGTTTGAACCCTACTCCGGGCTGCAGTTTTATTCAGCCACGGAACAGGAGCAAAACACCCTCTCACTCAACATTGGCATTAATCTCATGATGACTTTGTGGTGATACTTTCCTCTATATCCTTTCTAAGATTTCACAAAGCTCAATGCATTAAAATGCAGTAGATATTTAATCCTGACCTTCTAGCAGTTCATAAAACACAGTCGTTGTCACTCCAAGGGGGTAACTGAGGACATATCGTTGGCTTCAGCTTATGTCTATGTTCCATCTTATAAGCATTTCATTATTATAAGCATTTCATTATTAAAGTGAGTAAAGTGAGACTGTCCCTTTCCAGATTTTAAATAGAACATGTTGATATGGCTTTAAAAACCAACCCTGTGTTCTAAAACAACCTCTCTTGCCTTAGCTCATCACCCTGATATTTTGGTCAGCAGCAGCTTCTTAGAGGTGGACTTGACAAAGTCACTGAATAGGCTGGGGCACTGTTTACATTTTCCTTCCAGCTGATCTGCTATTTACCACTCCTTAAAGTTTGACCCTCCTGAGAAAGTGCTGGGAGAATGGCCAAAATGGGTAGGAACTATGAGGGGTATTTACTGACATTCTGGAGGTAAGGGCAAACAAAAGCAGGGCCTTATTGCTCATTTAAACGGCTTGCTGTGCGCTACACCCTGGGCCAGATATAAAATCTGACGTGTTTCAGTGCATAACTCCAGTGGGCACATGGCAACCTTAACTTTACTCCCTGCCATAGGGGAGAAGGTAAGTAGTAGGTTCGGTTCCACCTGTTGGCACTCTAAATTGCGTGCAAGTTAAGGGGCATACCAATGTTCCTCTGCCCACCTCTAATGAACATAGCTCTGTTCATCACAAAGACAGTCCTGTATTCATGGGGCAAACACAGATCTCTGTATTTGAGTGCAGAAACTTTTATCCAGGATCAGACTGGTTTATTGGATACCAGGAAAAATCCAGCTGGCCTTCAATTCTATTCTAAACTAAATTAAAAATGGCTGAGCATACTGCTGTGGAATGGACAGCCATTTAATTTTTTTCAACGGAGGTTCAGCCAGATTGACATTAGGCAGCAAGTAGTGGGTGGGGGGTGGAATATGGTGTGGCAGTGGGCAGGGGTGGAGGATTTTGATGCTGCTGAGTGATGGGCCCCTGCAACCCCCATTCTTAACCGCTTGGACCCGCTACCCAACCCGCAAGTACCTTATACGCAACCCGGACCCGCTGACCATCAAGAATCAGGAAGTGCTGTCATTGTAAACCGGAAGTGACACCATCAGAAGTAGATGTGATCAGAAAAAAATGAGTAAAACAGGAAGTGCTGTCATTGTAAACCGGAAGTGATATCATCGGAAGTAGACGTGACCAGAAAAAAGGAGTAAATATCACTATTGAGAAGACCCAAGGCCCAACCCGCAAACCCGCATTTATACCCGCACCCAGAACTTCTACCAGCAACCCGCAGGTTTTTGCAGGTAACCCACGGGTACCACCCGATACCAGACCCGCTGCAGGACTCTTACCTTCAAGTCTGATTCACAACACCTGCAATAGGAGCCAGCACCAAAGGCCCAGGAAACAAAACAAAGAGAATTTATAGTGTGATATAACGGCTCTTTTTTGTGAATCATTAAATATACCACGTCTGTAGACCCCGTCCACCTGCAACGCCACCATAGCGAATAAACCCTTTATAGGTGTTTACTAACAAACGTTATATTTCACAACCTTGCCTATTACCTATGGTTAGTGATGCGCCGAATCCAACCCATTTTGCTTCACCGGAAAATTTGCAAAAAAAAAAAAATGTTCAACATTTTTTTTATACGCATTGGAGTCTATGGGTATCTTTTTTGTGGCAATGTCTGGCGAAAAATTTCACTCATCGCTACTTTTGGTCATTTTTCTTCAGCAGGGCGCAAAGTGCATAAGACACATTGTGCCTATTTTTGCTCCTTGAACCCTTCCCTGGGTTCAATGTTTATCATCCATTTTTTATCTCAGTAGCTAAACCCAAACACATTGTTATTTTCAGGCAAAACCAATTTCATTCTGATGAAACCGTTAATTTAAGATGTATTGATGTTTTCTTTTAAATGCGTGTGTGATGTTTAGAGTGAAAGATACTTGGATTGTTGTGTAGCTTCTTAACCTTGAGTGTATCAATGTGAAAAAACGTGGCTGACGACTGAGCCAATGCTCCATAATATGGTTTGTCTCTGGGGCACAGCTGTTATTTCCTCCCAACTTTTTTCTTTTAAAGAAATAACTTGTTTTTCTCAGGGCTGGAAAGTTGAGCTTTATTCCCATTTCTCTAAAATCCCATTGGGGCATATATTTCATGAAGCAGCAGCAATTGAGACGAAGCCCTTTGTGTAGTGGAAAAAGGACTGTGCTATAAATATATTGTTTTTATTGGTTAACTCTGAGTGTCTCATCTAAGTGAGGGCTTGCATACTCTTATATCGCCTCCTGTAGTACATGCGCAGTGCAGGACATGCTGTGGTTCATCAGTGCAAGGATACAGGGAGTCCAATCTAAACATTGTTCCCCACCCCTTCAATCCAACAATTCTCAGGTTTCAGGCTAGAAATAGGCAAGATTTTATCTTCTCTCTGTAGCACTTAATAGCTGGATTGTCGCAGGGAAAGTGGAAGATATTCAAAATTGAACAAAAAACAAGATTTGAGAGGGATAAAAAATGACTATAAACGAGAACAACTTTTTTCTTTAATCATATTATTTGTCTTTGATCGCTAGTAAGTCCCCTGTATTGAACGAAGGTCTGCAGACTTCTGCTCACTTATAAAAAAAACCACAAAATTTGCCTTATGAAGAACATTTACACTGCAAATTTCAGTTGCACATAGTGAGATTTATAAGGCCTGCTTGAGGTGACATATTTTCATGGCACAAATGTAATGACTTTTTCAGTAAGAAGGTTTATTATATACACAGCACATCATCATCATCATTTATTTATATAGCGCTGTCAAGATACGCAGTGCTTTACTGCAGTTATAGCAAACAGGGAATAAATGTTGGATAACAAACAAGGATTACCGAGTACAATAGGGTTAGAAGGACCTAGAGATTAGAGTTTACAAACTAAAGGTTAGGTTACAATTGAGACATTTGGATTATATAAACACTTTGTCATTTTGATACAGCAATGATTAATTAAGGTACATCGAATAAGCCTCTTTAAACAGATGGGTCTTTAAGGAGCGCTTGAAAGTTTGGAAAGAAGGAGAAAGTCTGACAGCTTGTGGCAGAGAGTTCCAGAGAAAAGCAGAAGCCCGAGAGAAGTCTTGTAGACGAGAATGGGCAGAAGTGATGAGAGGAGAAGTGAGGCGAAGATCAGAAGCAGAGCGAAGGTTTAGTGAAGGAGTGTATTTGGAGATTAGAGATGAAATATAGGGAGGGGTTTCATTATTAAGGGCCTTGAATGTGAGTGTAAGTAATTTGAATTTGATTCTAGAAGAGATTGGGAGCCAGTGAAGGGACATACATATGGGAGCAGCTGATGTTGAGCGGCGAGATAGATGAATGAGTCTAGCGCCCGCGTTTAGAATACATTGAAGTTGTGAAAGGTGACTTGTTGGAATACCCATGAGGAGTAAGTTGCAGTAGATGATGAGAGACTGAATCAGTGTTTTAGTTGATTCTGAACTGAGATATGGTCGTATTCGAGCAATGTTGCGCAGTTGAATACGGCAAGATTTTGCAAGTGTTTGAATGTGTGGTGAAAAAGACAAATGAGAGTCCAAGATGACTCCTAGGCAGCGTGCCTGTGTGGTGGAATGAAAGGTGGTGTTGTTTACGTGATATCTGAGGGACAGGGGAAGATTTTGGAGGAAATATAATGAGTTCTGTTTTAGAAAGGTTCAGATTCAGGTGGCGCTGTGACATCCAGGAGGAGACAGCAGAGAGACAGTCTGTGACTTGGGAAAGGACAGAATTAGAAAGATCAGGAGTAGACAAGTAGAGTTGGGTGTCATCAGCATAAAGGTGATACTGAAGTCTAAATGACTGAATAAGTTTTCCTAGTGAAGTTGTATAGAGAGAGAACAGCAGGGGACCAAGAACAGAGCCTTGAGGAACTCCAACAGAGAGTGGGAAAGTAGTAGAAGTAGAGTTAGAGAAGGAAACTTTAAAGGAACGGTCAGACATGGATGTAAACCATGAAAGAGCAGTGTCCCGAATGCCAGATGAGTGTAGAATGTCAAGGAGGAGTGTGTGGTCAACTGTGTCAAAGGCTGCAGAGAGATCTAGAAGGATTAGAATGGAATAATGACCTTTAGACTTTGCCAATAGAAGATCATTGGTTACTTTGGTGAGTGCAGTTTCAGTCGAGTGTGATGGGCGGAAGCCAGATTGCAAGGGGTCGAGGAGGGAGTTGTGCGTGAGATGCTGGATCAGGCGTTTGTAAACAAGCCTTTCTAGTATTTAGTATACACGGAATGAGGAGAGCACTCAATAAGCATAAATGCTGTGGTTACTTTATTCAATGCCGACCACCAGTACACGACATGTTTCGGGCTTCCTTGCCCTTTATCAAGTTGATACTTGATAAAGGGCAAGGAAGCCCGAAACATGTCGTGTACTGGTGGTCGGCATTGAATAAAGTAACCACAGCATTTATGCTTATTGAGTGCTCTCCTCATTCCGTGTATACTAAAAGCATAAATATCAGGAAAGTGGTGACCTGTAAGAGGAAAGTTGCACTAATATCCTGCACTGAACAGGCAGAGCGTTTTTGGACATCTACAGTATTATTGTAAAGCCTTTCTAGTAATTTGGATGCGAATGGAAGAAGGGAGACCGGTCGATAGTTAGTGGGAGAGCCGGGATCAAGGGAAGGTTTTTTGAGGATAGGAGTGATTAGTGCTTGTTTGTATAATGATGGAAAGGTACCAGTAGAGAGTGAAAGGTTAAATAGGTGGGTAAGTGCAGGAGAGAGTGTATCAGAGATTGGGTGGAGGAGGCGACAGGGTATGGGGTATAGGGAGCAGGTGGTGGGTTTTGAGCTGGCTAGAAGTTTGCTAACTTCATCTAGAGTTGCAGGGGTGAAGGAGTGCAAAGTAGATGTGAGTGGACTGCACGTTTTCTGAGATTGTTGTCGGACGGTATGCTCAGCCTAATGAGATCGATTTTTTCATTAAAAAAATGAGCAAGGTCTTGGGCGGTAACATTAATAGGTGGAGGGGGGCATAGGAGTGAGTTAAATGTGGCAAACAGCTGCTGTGGTTTGGAGGACATAGTAGATATTAGATAAGAGAAGTATTGTTCTTTGGCTAATGATAGAGCTCGGTTATAGCAGGAGAGCATGAATTTGAAGTGGATGAAGTCAGGATCAGTTCGTGACTTTCTCCACCATCGCTCAGCTGATCTACTACATCTTCTGAGGTACCGAGTTACACTAGTGTGCCAGGGTTGGGGTTTAGCTGGCCCGCTGTACGGGTGGTAGAAGGTGCAAGGGAGTCAAGTGCTGTTGAAAGGGCACTTCAGCCTTCGGCCTCCTGTTTTTATATGGTCATGAAATTCCTCTGTAACTTATAATATCCTGATATTTTACAAGAGAGAGTACTTTTTTCACTATTTATTAAAGGGCATCCCCCCACCTTAGACCTGTAGGCCTTCACAAATTGTGATCCATTTGACTGAATGCCTTGATAGTGTGCAGAGCCATTTTAAACTAATGTTTTTAAGTTCTTGGCTTATCTTTGCTGAATTTCTCCCCAGGAGAAGGTTTCATCACATATCACTCATGTTCCTTGGTATTTCTCTTGTACTCATAAGGCATCGAGATGATTTTCATAGACATTTCATTTATGTGCTGTTATTTCCTTTTCTCAACAGTTTATTGAACCCAAGTCCAACGTTGCCCCCTACGTGCCCGATGTTCTCTGCTCCATCCAGTCCGATGCCGACTTCTTCAACTTCCAGCGACGCTTCTCCAGTAAGGTCCGTTCGTTCCACCAATATATGATTTTTCTACTGGACCAAGAAAGGCCTGAATGTGATAAGGAATATGATAAGGAGGGGTTATCTTATTTATTAGGATATATTATTGTGCGCACTTTATTCTCAGTATGTTTTGCTATGTGCTCTCCTGCACTGGGGCAAATTTACTTAAGGGAGAAGTGACTAAAGCTGGCAAAAATTCGCCAGCATGATGTCGTTTGGGGACTTTGCTTATTTACTATTTGCTGCATTTACTGCATTTGCTTACATATGGCACCTAAACTATACACTGGGTATATGTGTAGGGAATTATAACAACTCTATTTTCTTTTATTAAGGTTCCTTGGACTTGTGTAGTGTAATGTATTTGCTGCAACATATACAGCCATTGAAATTTAACTTCCCGCCGTATGCAAATTAGCCAATGCTAGCGCAACTTTGCTTTGCTTGCCGAATTAACACTAGGGAAACTTTGCCAATGCTCTGCGCCCTGGACTCAATGTTGCATTTTAGTGAATTAGCGTTGTCCAGGCACATTTTTTACCTGGCGAAGTGTGTCGATGTTAGTGAAGCCGTTGCTGGTGAATTTCCGGAGGTTCGTGAATTTGCCCCATAGTGTGCCAACCACCCAATTAAAGGCTGCTTTTATATTCCAATAAAGGGGGTATGACACACAACAAAATTAATCGGAAAAGGAATCAAACTTTACAAAAGCCCTAAGCTTCTTTCCTGTAACGAGAAGCTACGGTTTGCATAAATAATGTGGTTAGGAACTGCCTTGTTGGATAAAGCGTTGATGTAATCCCTATAAACAGAGCCATCATTATTTTTTTACACTATATTGTCTTTTTGTTGTTGGGCCGGAGCCACACATATTTATAATCCAATCCTTAAAGTAGTGTACATTCTGCATCTGTGTATATACAGCATGGATCCTCTGGTTTCTTGTTCAGCTTTATATATCCATATTTAATGGAGAGGTTAACCCTTTGCTTTATAGGGTTCTTTCCACATGAACCAAATGTTTCTACTGTGCTGCGAGAGAAATGAGTGATGTGATTGAGACTGAAGGTTAGTGCTTAGCTCTGGGTGTTTCTCCTGCTCCTGTGCTTATTCCACATGCTAAATCTCTAGATCATTCACAAGGCCCACTTATTCCCTGTATAGTATGTGACAGGTCAGCTTTCAGCACTTCAGCCAGTAAAACTGGGAGGAATTTCCAGTCCCCTTAATGGCAGATTTTACTGCTTGGAATGAAAGCGGAGAAGCAGCTACATTTGTGGTCAGCCATTAGGAAAGTGCATAATGTTACATTAGGTGCCAACATTTTAACGTCTGGGATACTAACCATTTATTGCAGGAGTTGTAAAATTTCTGTTTTTTTATACTGTAATCTTTATTTGTATTGCTTTTCAGACTTGTGACATTGGAGGTATTCTATGAAAAGGCATTTTGTGTTTGTCAAATACCTGTGAATGCGCCTTAGTTAATTGCAGGCTAATGGAAAGCTGAATGATGCTCTGATGCTTTGTAGAGCCACTGCTATAGCCTGAGCTGTGTGGGACCCCAATATGTACCCGCTGAGAGCAGGGACCCTTGTCTGGACCCAATGACAGTTTGGACTGACTAAATAAGTGATGGGCTCGATGCATATAGTGCACTGATATTTTGGGTTATTGCCATCCACAGAAGATTAATCCCAACTACTTAATAGTGGACATTGGACCTGTATAAGCATCGGTGATGTATTGTCCTTGCCAGTGTTGGACTGGAACGCCAGGGACCCACCCAAAAACCTTAGACCAGGGGCCCACTCTCTGTACTATTTTTCTTCCTTTCCTCACTTAACCTCTATTCTTCTAGTCTCTATTCTTTACATAGTATAATCTATTATTCCATCTATTTAGCCTCTTTTTCTCATAGAAATAGGGAATGGCCATGAAATAGGCCAAATGTTTAGCAGCATGAGGGCCACTGACACCTTGGCCCACTTGGACTTTTCCTGGTGTCCCGGTGGGCCAGTCCGTCACTGGTCCTTGCTGTAATCTTGGTGAAGCCATAATGTGAGTAATCTGTGAAAATGGCATGAGCACTTCAATATTCTCTTGGAAATACCGGCTTCTCTTCCTGCAATTTTCAAAAAATCCCCAGAATGTGGAACAGGAAACAAAAGCGATATTTCTGACATGCTTTTTCAGTGGTAGAATATACCGCTTCTCCCTTTAGTGAAACCATATCAGCCCATGTGGCTTTGGGCATTGGACGGGTGCCAGCAGATAGAGTCTAGCTTGGGATCCAGTGGCACGCCTGCTCTATTATACCTGTAAACCTGCCATGCACTTTTTCACATACCCATAACAGGCATAAATTGTGAAGGAAACGACAGACACCAGAGGGGTAAAGAGAGAGCTCGGGAATGTGCTGTTGGCCTCCTGCCACACTAGCAGGCCAAAACAAATGAGTGAAGTATCGCAGCTTTTAGTTCATGCCTTTGAAATGTCGGCAGGTTTGTTGAAGGTTATGCCGGTGACTGGAATGACCTGCAAGGCATTCTGAGATGCCAGCGATGCATCATGGGTGAAATATACATAATGACTTGTACTTGACAGAGACAAGCTTTCCATTACTCCTGTGAATCTTCTGGCATGAATATGGCTGCTCTGACCCTCTAACAGTTGCCCATGGCCTACATCCCTGAATGGTTATTTATTAGAGTCCAATTTTTTTTCTGATTGGCCTTTTAAAGAGGAAAACCTCTTTACATTTTTTTTTGATTCATTAAACCCCAATGGTGTTAAAAGTCAGAATAAAAAAGTACTCCAACTCAGACCTGCCGAGGTAATTTAGAAGTCAATGGCAGATGTCCTGTTGACATTTTGAAGATATCCTGATATGCCTCGTTTTCATTCAGTTATGGTGGTTTTTGGTTGTCAAATCCGAAAAGGGTCAGTTTTCGTCGACAAAAATGTGTACGATTTGAATTTTTTCACATTTATTTCAATGTTTTTTTTTTCCTGCTCAAGAAATTTTTGGAAAAATGTATTGATAAATAGGGGGAAGAGGTCTGTGCGGATTTGATTGGAGAAATTTTCAGAAAACTTTTGGATTTTGATAAATAACCCCCTCTGTGTTAATGTGTTCATTTCAACTGCAAATATTGGTCAACATGTCTCCAAAGAGATTGTAACCCTCCCTCTGTTATTGTTGCTGTTTCTGCATACACTGAACTAGTGGAAATGATACAGTTCGGAAACTTTGAGGTTTGGTGATTTCCAGCCTTAACTAAATGGCACTGGTATTTACTGCAATCGCTTACATAAAAGCAGCCGTGAAACACAACCCACCAGAACCAGTGTCTAACCAAAATCGTGACTCGACACATAACATGTTACTCTCCAGCTTAACAATATTTACTTATAAATTCAATTTGGAGTGTTTTTGTTTCACCGTTCATTTCCCTTTCTTCCTCTTTTTGTAGATGAGTCACTTCCCTGTGTCTCACCCCTTCTAGCGCTCTGGTTTCTTGCTCTTCTCAGGATAATAAACTGCTATATGCTGACTTTGTCCTGTCGATAATATGCCAGATAATGCCACCAGAATGACATCTTATATTTCCCCTTAATCATTTTACTGTTTAACTGACTCAAGTTACAGTCATTCGGAAATAAATACTGCACAGTGGAAATAAAAGATGTGGCCAGATATACAGGAACCATTACTTATTACTGTATGCTCCCATTAAACGAAAAGAGCCAATGATTATAGTGTTTACTTTGTGCTTTTTCAAGTCCTTGTTTTTGTAGTATTGCTGGTGGATATATGGAGCAGTTGTGCTGCTAGTGGCTCATGCTCCAACATGGTAACACACTTTACTACCAAGCTCCACCAGTCAACACGATGCCCAAATTTTCCCTGCTCCAAAATCTATTTATATTTTACTCAACTGTCATTGTAGTTCAGTGCAGCACAAAGATTTTAGTGGGAGCACTTACATCCACAGGCTTCAGCGTGCTACACGTCTACCGCCATCCCATGCAGTGTGTCCATTTCCTTAATAAATACAAATAGCGGAGCACCAAGGAAGCCAGTTTAAAATAGTAAAAAAGTGAAAATGTATTTAAAGCACGTTAAAATATCCAGTTACAGCAGCATACCAACAAACGTAGCTGCCCCGCTTGACGCGTTTCGTGGCACCCAGCCACTTCATCAGTACAGACCGTACTGCTTTTTACAAAACACCGGTAAGGCCCCATCTAGAATATGCGTGTGGTTTTGGTCTCAAGCAAGATATTAATGAATTTGTGAGTGTCCAACGAAGGACAACTAGCTGGTTAAGGGTATTGAAAGTCTTATTTATAAAGAAAGGCTGACCACTTGGGGTTTTTAAAACTGGAGAAGAGGTTCCTACAGGTTACTATGTATAAATATAAAGGGGAAGTTTCTGGATGCACTTGCACACCCTGGCCCTCCAAGTAATACGTCTCCCCGGTGCACAGTGATGGAGGTATCGACCACCTTTCTTCCAATATGGCACAAAGAAGTCGCTGGCACACAAGGTAATGCTGGCAGGGTGAGCCCTTGCTTTAAGTTTATTGCAGCGTGCAACGTTTGTCAAGCATATACTATAGGAACATAATGCACGGAGCAATTTAAAGCTTAAGCAACTAGCGTGACATAATGAATGCCGTGACAGCAAGCGCATATTAAATTAATTAAGTAATTAAACCCGGGCATAGGCCAATAGAAATCGCCAAAAATCCATTTGCTTCAAATAAAGTTCATAGTCCAAATTCCGTAACAAAAGTACCAACCAAAATAAGTAGACCTAAAAATAAAATGAATGTCCTTTAGAATGAAGTCCAAGCTTCACAGCCTATTTAGTATCAACAAATGTCATGAAGATCCAAGTAAAAAATACATCCAAGAGAGGTGATAATGGTGATAAATAGGAACAACGTAAGTTCTTTAGGCAAAGGCACAATAAAGTAGCAACTCGGTTAGTAACAATCTTGGCAATAAGTTGATACTTAAAAGGAAACGTTCAAACTTATCCTATATGGGGGAAGGAAATCTGTCTCTAAGGTGATTCCAGCAAGCTGCTTATCTAAAAGGCAAAATAAAGCAAATAAGTACAAAAAGCAAGCCATATTGAATTCTTCATTTAACACTTTCAGGTAACGCGATTGCAGGAACCAATTCCAGAAACACTCTCTCTGTAGTTAAATGAGAAGGAAAGGTTAAAACTAAGTAAGTCTTATCAGAAAGGTCCATCTAAATATACCAGTAAACCCCCAAAGTAATGCTGCACTTAGTCCCCTGTCAAAAGAAACACTGCATTTCTTTCCTTCTATTGTGTACACATGGACTTCTGTATCAGACTTCCTGCCTTCATCTTAAACCTCATTGCCCTGGGCAAGAGCATGCTCAGTTTGCTCCTCTTCCCCCGCCCCCTCCCTTCTCTACTGTAATCTGAGCCCAGAGCAGGGAGAGACTCAGGCAGGAAGTGATGTCACACCACATTAATACTGCAGCTCCTATTCTAAACAAACAGAGAGTTTCTAGAGCTTTTTACTCAGGTATGGTAAAACATTCTACAGAATAAATATAGTATTCTAGCTTGCACTATTGCAGCTAATCTATTGGCAATAAAATGCCTCCGTAGCTTTCCTTCTCCTTTAAGTTTTCTTTTTGTCAGTGACAGGTTTAAACAAAACTTTTTCTGATATCTGCCATCTAAGTTGAGACAGCTGATGTCCGTGCATAAAAAAAATGTTTTGCAAATAAAGACTCAACCTTAAGTTTGTCTATTTTTTTCACTGTCTTAACCCATGACTGTGGGGCAGGAGGTAAAGGATGGTAAGTCTGAATATTAGATTTATGTTCATTGAGCCTTCATTTCATGGCTCTACTGGTCTGATCAATATACACCAAACCACATAGACATTTGATATATTACACTACGTCCTTTGTGTCACACTTAAAAAAAAAAAAACATGTCGATCATAGTACTGAAGTGCTGGTGTGTAATAGAACTACCTGGGATGATGGGACTACTCATTATATCACGCTAATTGCTTAAGCTTTAAATTGCTACGTGCATTATGTTCCTTGACAAAGGGGTTTACTCCGAAATGTTGCACGCTGCAATAAACTCGCCCTGCCAGCATTACCTTGTGTGCCAGCAATTTCTTTGTAAATATAAAGGGGAACCACAAAACAAACTGAAGCTTTATTCACCCGTAGGTCCTTCAAACAAACACAAAGGCATCCATGGAGATTAGAAGTAAAGCGGTTCCATCTTAAGGCTCAAAAATCCGCCATCTTAAGGCTCAAAGATACATTCGATGGTTTCAAGAAGTGGTTGGATATCTATTTAGCAAGTAAGAAAAAAAGGGTTGCCAGACTTTTAGAACAAAGTTGATTGAGTGCCTGGTCTAGTTGCCATCTTGGAGGCAGGAAGAATATTTTTTTCCTCCTCTAAGGCCAGGGGCGTAACTATAGAGGAAGCAGACCCTGCGCCTGCAGGGGGGCCCAGGAGGTATAGGGGCCCCACAAGGCCCTAATTCATAATACAGTTTCAATAAATATTGGTAAAACAAGTCAACTGCTAAAAATTTTGGGCGCCTGAAAAATAATTTGCTGTGGGGCCTAGTAATATCTAGTTACGCCACTGTCTAAGGCAAATTGATGGGGGGCAGAGGGGGTTTCAGCTTCTTTTGGATCAGGCAGTGGTTAGGCAGATTTCAGACCAAACGGTTGAACTTGATGGACATGGACAAATCCTGCTGAAGGCCAGACTTTGTTTCCACTAGTATTTCCTTGCAGCCTGAGTCTCTTCAGTGTGATGTGTTTAACTCTCGGTTACGTCAAGTTGCGCAGTTGAACTGCTCTGCGGGATATATTGCAACTTTATTAAGCCTTGCTAATAATACTTTCACTCATAGGCAGCTCAAGAATGAAATTCTTCACGTTGTATTTTTATGATGGCAATACTAAATATAAAGAGAACATTTTTGTGGTTGCATGTTACATTCTGCCCTCGACCCACGTTTCTGCGTTTTTCCTTTGCTCTGTCTGTGCCCTTTACTGCGACAAGGTCCTTTATTGATCCCAACATACAGTGCAGCCTGCACCAGTAGCACATTGCATTTACCTTGTCATAATGACATTTCCCATGCTCCTCTTTACAAAATAATATGCAAGGCTATTCTATTTGGTATTGGCCTTTAGCCAGCAACCTTGAGCATCTTTATTGGCTATGAAAATAGCATAAGCTGCTTAATAGCATAGAGCCAAGACACACAGCCCTGCCGACGTGTTGTATATCATCTTGTCAGCAGTTATGCTAGAATGGTGACTTTTCTAAGAAAAAGCATGTGGCAACTTCCTCACATACATTTGTAAATATATCCATACGTGATCAAATGATCTTGCGGTTGTGAATACATGCTGATTAACCACTGATAAAGAAAATTAGCAAGAATCATAACTGATAGAGGCAACTAGTTGCCCATCCAAAAATTAATTCTAGCAGGGTTGATAAAGCTGCATTGGGTGAAACATGTTAGTGCCAGGAAGATGTCAGTGGGGGGTGCAGAATCCCAGCGTTGGGCTCAATCATGAGGACGCTGTGGGGGATCAGAGGAGATTAGGAAACTACCGGGGGTTGTAACGAATAAGCTGCACAAGCTTAAAGCAAAGATTCAGCCGTTTAGACGCACACCTTTTTACTGGTATATCAGTGAGTGCAATATCTTGATGAACTATTAAAATATAGGATCTGTCATCCGGTAACCCTTTTTCTAGAAAGCTCCGAATTCCCGGGAAGGCCATCTCCCATAAACTGCATTTTAATCATATCATTGACATTTTAAAACACGATTTCCCTTTTCTCTGTAATAACAAAACAGTACCTTTTACTGGATCCAAACAAATATATCATTAACCAGAAAGGAGATTTACACTGATTAGCGTTTGTTTAATTCTATCAGTTCTTGTGGCGGTTCCCTGAATGCCCTGTCTCTGACATCCTATGTAGATTCAATCTATAGTGAAGTATTGGAATCACTCACAACAGCAGATTACCCGCAATTAAGCTTTTATTGTGTTACCACAATAAAAAGCTTAATTGCAGGTAATCTGCTGTTGGGAGTGATTCCAATAGTTAACTATATATTGAAACATATCATTCATCCTTATTGGAGGCAAAGCAATCCTATTGAGTTTAATTGATGTTTAAATTATTATTTTTTTTACTATATTTAAATTGTGGAGAGCCAAATTAAGGAAAGATCCCTTATCTAGAAAACCCCAGGTCTTGAGCATGCTGCGTAACAGCTCCCATGGCTATAGTATAAACAGGCCTCATTACTGCCGTATCTGAATTGGCACCGGGCATATTTTAAATTTCCTGTGCACCAATTCCCAGTGCCTGGAACCCAATGATGAACTAATTTGTATTAATGATGGGGAGGGAATAGGGGCAACGAGTGGCAGTGGGCCTAGGGGCACCTGCTTTATAAATCAATCCCTGAGTTTAGACTTACTGCCTATGAGATTCTCCTTTTTTTCCCCCCTTAATACCTGCAAGATAATTGATAGAGGGAACTAGTTGTCAACACAGAAATGAATAATAGCTGGGCTTCCAACTGGCAGCCCATGGGCTGGATGTAGCCTTCCAAAGGATTTTATGGCCCCCAGTCTGCTCTACGGCTCCATAGACTTCTTTGTATGTCATCATTTAAATTTAGCTTGTGTGATATGTGACATGTAATAAGTTAAGTTAAATGAGTTAAGGGTTTGAAATGTTATTCCAACTGAATGGCACAAATGTTAGTCTAACTTTTTAGCAGCACATTTAGGGCCATTCGGAAGTGTCAATAAGCAGTTAGATCTCTGCTTTCAGGTCTGCCTTGTCAACAGATGCTGTCATTGGTCAAATAGTTTCCAGGTCCCCTGTTGTGGTCTGGTTATATGTCAATTTACAAACTCCCATGAATTTTGAAATGAAATAAGACTATCTCTGAGTGAAATTATGGGTGGTGGCAGACGGGGAGATTAGTTGCCCAGTGACAAATCTTCTCTACTGCAGAAGACTTATCTCCCCAAATGCCTACCCGCTGGAAAGAATACGGGATGGCATATGAATCACTTTGGATTTCCGAGGTTGCCTCATGAGGAAATTTAGAGGGAGGCATTTCAGGGAGACTAGTCGTCTGCAGTAGAGAAGATTTGTCATTGGGAGGCTAATCTCCTTGTGTGCCACCACCCTAATACTATCCAATTCTTCTCACTCTTATATTGAGGGGGAATTTTCAGCAGAGGAGTCTTCTTCTTGTGCTCTTCCAATAATTGTTTTCATGCACCATAATTCTTATATTTCTGTAATGTTCTCGTCTATTAGGAACCTTTAGAAGCAGTGGGTACACTCAGATGCACAGGGCACCCCTGTGGATTTCGGTGTTCACTGATGCCCTTTTGGGGCCCTGGGCTTTTTGCTGTGGAACCAACAAGGATTAGTGTGTAAATAGAAACAAGTCCAAAAACTAGGTACCGGCAAGGATTAGGTAAAATGTAGTCGAAGAACAGGCTAAAGGATCAAGGCAGGCGGCAAGAATCAAAGTAAAAAAACAGGAATTCAAAATAGTATAAATGCTTCGGCAGGAGCTGTAAACAGAAGCCAGCTTGGGCACTGTTACAATGGAGACAGGGCCTTTTAAAGAGTAATTGGCGACAAAAATTCAAATCCGGTGCCGAAAAAATAACGTCATAATGCTCTGCGTCAAAAACGTGAGCGTCACAACGCTCAGTGTCAAACACTGGCGAAATGACGCCAGCATCATTTGCACCTAGCCGGAACACATAACAAATGCAGAAGTGCGCACCTGTGCACCAACAAACAGGGAGAGGTGCGCCGGGAGGTAAGAGACCGGGACAATCTCCCAGCGTGTCTTACAATTTCCTTTTGACTGTATGGGGAAGAGGAGGGTTTATTTGACTATTTATAACAGTGAATTGCAGCTATTATGTCCCCTGTTTACCCTTGCACTTTATTGTTTTCATTTCAGGCTTTTCATTATAACCTATGCACATCACATAGCCAATAGCAGTGCATAATTTAATAGGGGATAGAAGTAACACAGTCCGTTGCCTTCTGGGGACAAAGAGCAGCAGCATTGTGAGCAGATGAGATGAGCTATAGTAATAAGGCAGCATTGGGCAATGAGGAAGCCACATGGCCTCTGAACTGAATATTTTATCCCATCAATGGATATGGAGGTCATTACATGTATTTAATAAAAGTGGGGTGTCTGTTTGTATTTATTACAAGCATGTTTACTGTATTTCATATGAATGCCTTTATGACAACTACAGGCGTCTAAACAGTTCTAGAGCTAAGAATGTTGTACAAGTCCTCAGGCCCGGATTTGTTGAAAGGCCACAATGCCCGGGCCTAGGACGGCAGGATTTTAGGGGCAGCATGATGCCCACCCACATTGGTTCAAAAACATTGGGCATGCGCAGGAGATACAATCATTTTTTACATTTCCCGTGCGCCAATCCCCATTGCTCCGGTCCCGATGATGAAAAAAGGGGAGGGGACGGGGATGACGATCTGCAGTGGGCCTAGGGGTGCCCACTATGTAAATCCGGCCCTGCAAGTCCTCTATGATTATTGCAGAACAATTACTGCTGGCACCCAACACAACAGGGTTAAGCCTTTTTCTTTATCTCCCGTGCAAGGTTCCAGCTTCAGCAGCTGTTGTGTTAAAGGCAGTGAGCCTGAAGGCTATAGACCTGAAACCTTATTTAAACATCTGGCTTAAATGCTCCGTTGTGTCCAATCATATGACTCAATTTTCATAAAAAAATGTCACAGCTTTGTAAGTGAATTAAATTGTTATAGGATGGGACACTGTGTGATGTCTAAAGAAAATGTGCTGCATCGGCTGTATAGAAAGCCCTCCTTCTATTCTAGAATACGTCCTGAACACTCCTATATACACCCTCACAGGTGCTAAACTGGGAATTTCTTTTTATTAAATTACATATAATTTGACACAAACATGGTTGTGGTAAAGAAAAAATGCGCCCAGTCAGCACATGGCAAACCCCCCGTAGCAATCCCCTACAGCTTCTCATAGAAACAACAAAAGATGCAGATAACATAATTATCTGTAATATCTTGACTTGCTCTTCTGCACAAATTCTGCACGAGAAGGGAGGATAAATGATCTGCTTGTGTTTCTATATTAATATTTCAAGGGAGAGAATTGTATAACTGCTCTTCTACCAAATGTTTTATTGTAGTTCTCTGTGCTTAAAGGGCATGTAAAGGCAAAAAATAAAATCAAAATTTTACTTTCTTTAATGAAAAAGAAACATATCTCCAATATACTTTAATTAAAAAATGTGTACCGTTTTTATAAGAAACCTGACTGTATGCAGTGAAATTCTTCCTTCATTTACTGCTGTGGATTGGAATTGTCAGACGGTCCCTAACTGCTGAGCAGGAAAACAATCATACTTATGAACAGCAGGGGGAGCCCCCGCCTTACTTCCCAGCCATGCAGAACTCAAGCAGCTTTGTTTATGACGATCCCTAAGCAGCCCAGACCACACTGAGCATGTGCACAGTCTTAGTCTTGCAAAGATGTTTAGCAAAGTTACAAGATGGTGACCCCCTGTAGCCAACTTTGAAAGCATAAATTATTTGTTTGATTAGGCTTGTGGTGCAGTAAGTTCATGTTTATATTTAGTATACAAAATACAGCATTTCTAGCCTTATTCTATTTTAGACTTTACATGCCTTTTAACATTATTTACTGTGGCTGACATGACTAAATTCAATTGTGTCTTCTTTTTTGTCTTCCCAGCGTTCCAAAGAAAGCCAAGGCTCTGTACGCGTGCAAAGCAGAACATGACTCAGAACTTTCTTTTTCTGCTGGCACTGTGTTTGACAATGGTGAGTCAGTCATCTCTAGTGAGGATGCTCTTCTCATGAATACCAATTGATTCTTAAAAAGTCGTATTGGGGCACATTCTTTAATGTGTTTAAAGAAGACATATATCAAATATTTAACCTCTCGTATCTTGAATGTGTTACATTAGCACATTGTGCTGTGCAGGCAGGCGTTGGACAGAAGAGCTTATGCAAATGGTGCCCTAGATAATATCTCTTGATTCATGCAAGCTGAGCAGGAACACATCAGAAAATGCTTCCTGGAGCAGTAAATTTACATTTTGCCTTTCTTTCCAGCCCCACCTCAACAGTAATACTGTGCTTGTGTTGCACATTCATGATAGAAGTATAAAAGCTGCTAATATCATGAAATCTTGGACAAAAAAACATAATCTAAATAAATAAAATAAAAATAATACAATTTACAATGGTTCTTACAAAGAGCACTCCAAACAGTTATACATTACCCTATATGGTGGGTATATGTCTATATAGAATATATAGATATGCAGTATTATCACGTGTGCTCTGCCCTGTCACATTATTCAAGGAAATGATAATAAAGGGCAAGCCGTCCTCCCTGTACTTACTGTAGGGCCGTGATCCCCAACCAGTATCTTGTGAGCAACATGTTGCTTTCCAACCCCTTGGATGTTGCTCTCAGGGTCTTCAAGGCAGGTGCTTATTTTTGAATTTCAAGCTTGAAAGCTAATTTTAATTGCATGAAAACTAAGTATAGTGCCAAGTAGAGCCTCTTGTAGGCTGTCATTCCACATAGGGGTTGCCAAATAACCAATCACAGCCCTTATTTGGCACCCCAAGGGACTTTTTCATGCTTGTTGTTGCTCCCCAACTCTTTTTACATTTGAATGTGGCTCACGGGTTAAAAAGATTGGGGATCCCTGCTGTAGGGAGTCAGCATGAAAAAGCTCCTTCTGCATTAGACTTGTGATAAAATTCACTGTATAAATACTTTATCATGTATAAGTGCAAAGAGATAGGCAATGCTCTCCCAGCATAGCATCTGTGCTAGAATAGATTACACAATATAATGCAGCGCAAGGACTGTCCCAGAAATAGTAAACCCAAAGCTTGAATCGAGAGTACCATATTGTAAATAACGATTATCTTACGTTCTATACAGCAGCACTTTTCATCGTTACCTACAGCAGCCAGTAAATAAAGAATGATGCAGAGTTAATCGAATTGTATATGAATTAAATATGGAGGAATTCAGCTGTTACCCTTTCCATGCACACACAGAGAGTGGAGCATTTAGCAAAGAAGGGAAAAACCTGAAATGGTGGCAGTTTGGGCAAAAACTCAGCCAGTAATGTACATCACTGAAAAGAAAAGTGTATATAAAAGATCAGATCCATTAAAGCAGATAAAATATCCAATAGGTTCTTGATCTACAGTGTCTCTACAGTTATATACGGAGCAATACTGTAGAGCCAGTGGCTCTACAGCGTTGCTCGGTATATAAAGGCAATATAACGTTCTGCAGATGACCACATGCATATTCTAGGGCAACTTCAAAGGTTGCTTGGCTGGCTAAGACTGGTAGAGTTAGCTAAATTTAATGTGTTTCATCTGGAGTTCTTTCTTCCAAGCTCCCATAAGCAAGAAGGTTGCTGCAAGCCAAACATCTGTTTCACCAAGAAATAATAGTTTTATTTATGAACCAAATCCACTTATGTTGACTTTCTAATTCCTCTTTTCTAAAACGTACAGCGTATTTCTTGGAAAGGGTAGTCTAGCCTAGTGGGTAGATAGCAGATGTGGCTTGAGTGATCCAAAAACCTTTGTGTGAGAGGCCACAGTTTCTCCTACCACGTGGTGGTCTGTTAGGCGTGTCCATGGCAGCCTCTGGGTGTTTCATAAAACCGAACTTCTCAAAGTTGGATTTTGAACAAAAAAGGAAACGTAAATGCTTTATTAATGGAGCTGCGGAAATATATTGTGAACGGATGGGCACCGACCAACTACAACAAACACAGTTGGTTATGTTCAGTAGATCTCTGGACCTCTGTGAGTATAGAACTCAGACCAAACTCCTTTCAAGCAAATATTGCTCTGAAGGTTATGGCTTTTCAGTTCTCCAAATAACACAGTTGTTGTTGCTTGTGTTATTGCCCTGTGAATTAAAGAGATAATTACAGGGAGAGAAAGGAAAAGGTCACAGCGCTTGCATTCATGTCTATTATCCTGTGCTTGTGTAATTATATTTGTAGCCTTGCACAAAGAGCAAAGCCGTACAGCTGATACAGTATTGGTTCCGTTTTTAGGAAAAGTTTAGAAAAAATTCGCAATACAATAACAGTTTAAAGGGATCCTGTCATCAGAAAACATGTTTTTTTTTTCAAAATGCATCAGTTAATAGTGCTGCTCCAGCAGAATTCTGCACTGAAATCCATTTCTCAAAAGAGCAAACAGATTTTTTTATATTCAATTTTGAAATCTGACATGGGGCTAGACATTTTGTCAATTTCCCAGCTGCCCCCAGTCATGTGACTTGCGCCTGCACTTTAGGAGAGAAATGCTTTCTGGCAGGCTGCTGTTTTTCCTTCTCAATGTAACTGAATGTGTCTCAGTGGGACATGGGTTTTTACTATTGACTATTTTTTACTATTGTTCTTAGATCTACCAGGCAGCTGTTATCTTGTGTTAGGGAGCTGCTATATGGTTATCTTCCCATTGTTCTTTTGTTTGGCTGCTGGGGGGGGAAAGGGAGGGGGATGATATCACTCCAACTTGCAGTACAGCAGTAAAGAGTGATTGAAGTTTATCAGCACAAGTCACATGACTTGGGGCAGCTGGGAAATTGACAAAATGTCTAGCCCCATGTCAGATTTCAAAATTGAATATAAAAAAATCTGTTTGCTCTTTTGAGAAATGGATTTCAGTGCAGAATTCTGCTGGAGCAGCACTATTAACTGATTCATTTTGAAAAAAAAATTTTTCCCATGACAGTATCTCTTTAAGGAACAATATTACATTGTGAGATGTGGATTTTTATTCTGATTGGTGCAAATTGTTTTTCTCTTTGCGACTTTAATTGCAATGCCCCCTTTAGCTTTAACAATATCGTTGTTGTTGATTGGTTAAAGTATATATGACTGGCTGAAGCCTTATACATGGAAGGTGCTGAAAAGTTTCTCTGTTAATGGAAAACAGGAGATAAGGGCAGAAATGGTGTGTTTTCAGACGGAAGTATCAGAGTTCTAGAAGCTGAGTGCATATCTTACCAAGGAAACCATCCAGTGATTATTTTGTACATACCAAACATGCGCTGCTACCGGCTGCCTTTTTCCATTGGCTACAGAGAGTCACATGGGTCAGTGCCACAGTACTTTTCAGTAGGAGATTGTTATATATGTTGAGGGCATTCATGTTCTGTGGTGCTGTACAATACATGGGTTTATACAAAGAACATACAGAATGACATACAGTAGCGACCAGTATCCGATACAGATGGAGACGAGCACCCAGCCCAAAAAAATCCTACTTGGATGAGCAACATTTTATAATGAGGTTTTATTGTAATTGCCGCTAATGTCTTTTTCTGCTTAGCAAGGCATACATACCTGCCATTGGTTTGAAGGAGCAAATCTGAAATTTCCCAGTGTAAAGGCTAAAGTCTTCTTTATGTTTCCTTCCTGCAGTTTATTCATCACAAGAGCCCGGCTGGTTAGAAGGGACGCTCAACGGGAAGACTGGACTCATTCCAGAAAACTATGTGGAATTCCTATAGCTTTAACTCCCCTGACCCACAAGGCTAAGCTTTACATGGTATCCATGGCAATTGCTCGAAGTGTTGACTGTTGTATCTTTGCCTCTGTTATGGTAAAGAACTTTTCAGCACCCATTGCAGTGAATATCCAGTATATATATATATATATATATGTGTGTCCGCTGCTTTGGTGCCAGGGTGGTGCCCAAGGCAAAGATATTTGTAGAGATCTGGCTCCGATCTGCTAGTCGTTATGTACATGTAAATGATTTACGGTGGCTTTAAAATTTAAACAGAGATGCATTTTGATTATTTTAAGGGACCATATATTTTTTTTTTTTTTTGTCATTGGAGTTTACTTGTGTTAAAAACCACAACATCAATCTTTTTAGCTTTACAGATTGGGGCTAAAGAGAATTGTATGGCAGGCTGCTCAGACTTGAAGGTGATGGCTGCTCTCTAGCATGTTTGATTATTTCCCAAGTATGGAGTCTGAATGATAATCTGAGTGCAGATTTTAATGATTTTTAAATTTTCCCTTTTATTGTCCGTGGCAACATTTTAATAATACCGTTCCAGGATACATTTAACAGTTAGTCTGATTTTGATGAAGGATTAGACTAATTTGATGACTTTAGAGATCCTGGACATATCAGTCAATATATATTTATTTACTTTTTTAATGATCTTAACAGGTTGAACCCACCCTTTTCTTCTTTAAATCCCTAGCTGCACAGCCTCATTTGTACTTGGGCTTTTTTTTCTCTCTCTCTCTCTCTGATGAACTAATGTCTAATTAACAAAGACTCTGGCTAAATAGGTGTCCAGGGCCCGCTGGGGCTGCCACTCACAGCCCCCACCCCAGTAGCAAGCTCCGGCTACTACAAAATTCATCCCCATCACATATCCCTTACATTACTTCCCTCCTGTGATTGGGAGTGGGGGAGCCACGGTGGCCACATGAAGAGAAGACCTTGGTCAGCAGGGGCTGTAGGCCCCACCAGGTTTTCTCCCACTGGCCTAGGTGCAGTTACATTTGTATCACTAAGAAAGCCAGTAAGGTTGCCACCCAGCCAGTATTTGACCGGCCCAGCTAGAGGTGGGGCCAGTATTTGTAATATACTAATATACCATCTGCCGGTAAATTTGTAGATGCCAATATTCTTCTTCCCTCCTAAAAAGTTCGCTAAAAAAAAACCTCCCTTTTAAACCCTCCATCTCATCTCCCACTGCTTATATTTACCCAAAATGCCAATTTCCCCGCTTCAATGTCATATACCCCACATTCCCCGCTCCAGTGGTCATCAGCCTGCCCATTCCCTGCCCCTGCGACATCACCAAGCAGGGACTCCTCCTTAAGGCCCGGAAAATATTTACAAGAAATGAGCAACCCTAAGGGTAAGGCACAATGGGCGATTAGGGGAGATTTAGTCGCCCCGAAGCCTTCCCTCTATCTTGCGCCAGCTAGAAAAAGTGCGCTAAAGCACACGTGACCCTTCATATTCCAAAGTCCCCCGAAGTTTCCTCGTGAGGGAACTTCGGGGGACTAAGGAAAACGAATCAGTGAATAGTTCCACAACAGATGATGAAAAAGGCCAACTATCCCTCCTTAATGTTCTTCAGTCTATAACTGATCAAAATAATCATTAATCTCTGCACTCAGAATCCAAGCATTATATCCCCTGCACATGAATGGTGGGAACGGTCTTTTTTAATGTCTATTCTTTAATGCTTTGATTATGTGATCAGTACTTGAGTTAATAAATTGTTGTATATTTTTTTAAAATTTGCAAGAGTTAACATTGTAAATAGAGATTAATGTTGCATACCATGCGTTGAAAAGTTTTATATACAGTATTTGATATTCTTAGTGCACTAATTCAGCTTCCTGAGAAAACATTCACTCCTATAAGTGATCAACAGCCATAAACGTATCTGTTTGGGAGCTACTCAATTATAAATCCATTAACTTTTTACCTTGACTTTCATTAATTGCTCTCGTGTGATCGAATACTTTATATCAGTGATCCCCAACCAGTAGCTCGCGAGCAACGTGCTGCTCTCCAACCCCTTGGATGTTTCTCCCAGTTGCCCCAAAGCAGGTGCTTATTTTTGAATTCCAGGTTTTGAGGGAAGTTTTAGTTGTATAAAAAACAGTTGTACTGCCAAACAGAGCCTCAATGTAGGTTGACAATCCACATAGGGGCTACTAAATGGCCAATCAAAGCCCCTATTTGGCACCCCAGGAACATTTTTCATGCTTGTGTTGCTCCCCAACTCCTTTTACTTCTGAATGTTGCTCACGGGTTCAAAAGGTTGGGGATCCCTGCTTTATATAGTGCACTTCTGCACTGGCTGGACCAATAGACTGTGGTGCAGGACAATGGACGGATCATCATTGGATCACAGACCCGAAATTTAGGGGCTACGGCTGTTTATTATCACAGTATTGTGTGTAAAATCTTGAGTATTTACAAAGCTTGGAGAATGTAATATCTGGTATAAAAAGGAATTAAAAACAAAAAGTTGCAAAGAAAAGGCAGCAATGTCAACACGTTTAACGTAGATTTTCCTGCCATGAAAGATTAGATGGTGTAAGCCCCTGACTTTGTCTTGTTGGCTTAAATGGATTACACCAAGGAGGAGAATTCGTAAAAGTACAGGAAAATGGTGTAAAAATAAGAAATATTATTTAACTTAAAAAAAAATCAGAAAAGTAATTTCATGTATACAGCGGTTTTGTGCGCTTTAGTGTTATATTGTCATTCCCAAATGACTCCAGAAAAATGTTCAGTTTGAAGTTTTTGTCGCCGTTAATAATGTCAATTTCATTAAGAGGGAGTTAAACCAGCGAAAGAACGTTTTACAAACAAATGGCATAATGCGGTGTTAATAAAAATAGAAAATGATGAAATTAATGATTTTCTGGAGTAAACAAACATTTCACTCCAATTTATTTCCAAACTATTAATTAGAATGGTGTTATATATAATTATTGTTGACATTCATCTGCCATAAATGAAATAACCGCTTTCTAAGTAGAATTATTATTATTTTTAATATGGATTTAGAGATTTAGATGATTGCGAAGCACAACATTAATTCGCTTGGAACGACCACAACGAGGCTTTATAAATAAATACTCAATATTTTTGCACTCCTTTAACATAATCAATACACATGCCTATTTATTTGCGAGGCTAAGAGGCGCAGTTATTGTAGGTCGAATCCATGCGGGTTCAATTCAGTCTATATTTTTCAGGTTATTAAAATTTTATCAAAGCTGATTTTGTGTAAATTCATGAGAATGTATTTGAGCAGTTTAGGGGTAGGGCTCAGCTCTGACATCTATCACTTGGCATAGTCTTTACCCCCCGATAAAAACTGGATTCAGCCAATTATTTTCTGAATTTCCTATCTATTGTTCAGCACAGAAATAAAATCATAATTAGAACAGTTATTCAGATGTTTTCATTGCTTTTTAAAAAGTTATTGAAAACCTAAGGGCAAGTTAGATCTAAGGATTGGGGTCACTTAAATTTTCCATATCCATTACACCGGCCCAGTCGCAGACATTAGAGTAGGTTCTGCCGCTACTTACAAAGTGTCCATTCAAGGACATTCAAGCGATGTAATCACTGACTAAAGGGGCACACGCTGCCTTAGAAATAATGGCTTTATCATGTTACATGTCCTACTGGGTATTCCATGGGAGGCCATTGGTGGATTCCATCACATAAGGGCAGTGAGCATAAAGATTATTGTTTCCCCAGGAATATTTTTATCACATATTTCAGGTTTTCCTCTCATGTTGTAGGTGTTTATATGTGCAGAATATTCTTTCCTATAGAAGAAGCATCTGGTCTGGTTTCAATTTAAAGGCTGAAGAAATCCCTGCAAAGCAACATGTGTTTTGCAGTATGGCGGCCTTATTTCATTATTTCAGAATAAAATTTGTGCACTTGGTTTTCATGGAGTTCCATTGATCTTTTTGCATTAGAGATTTTCATGCTGTGAGTCCTGTTCTTTACACCTAACTAATGTGGATAAAGTAGTGCAGGCAGTGTTAGCAGCCTTCATATTATACATGGGCATGTGACCGATGATACAGAACATTGTGTGCCTTTATGTCCATTGATGCCTAACATCTATAAAGTCCAAGCACACTGTGTAGATGAATCAACTTTGTATCATGGTGATTTCATTGGCTCACAAAAAAAGTAGAAAAAAAGCAAAGTTTGGTCCTCACTGAGCCCTTTATCATGCCTATAACCATACACACTAATCTGTGTTAAATATACAATATAATTGTATACAAACAGGAGTTGCATTATTATGGACATTCTCATAAATCCAGATGGGACAAGGGACTCATTTGCCTCACAGTTGACTTTTACCAGAATATTAGGCATGGACTTGCTAAGCAATGGATACCTATATATCTATATGGTTCAATGTTCTGGTGGAACCAATTACCACTGTTGTTCCTGTTCAGTGTCTCCCCCTACCGTCCCCCATTCTTATTCGCAATGGACATAATAGGTTTGGTTTATTAATAATGTATATGGTTCAAAGTTTTGGTGAACGCAATAAACACAATTGTTCCCACCTAATACCTCCCCTAACTCCCCCCCCCTTCACCAAACACTATTTAACACAGATTATTGTGTATGGTTATAGAATTGATAAAGGGCCCAGTGAAGCCCGAAACGTTGTCTATTTTTTGTTGCGAGCCAATAAAATCACCATGATATAAAGCTGCTTCATCTACACAGGGTGCTGCAGTTACTTGGACTTTATGTATATCTACTGACCTGTGGCACATTGGGTAATATACTGTTCAGCACCTGATCCAAGTGGATAATACACAGTAGTTGAGCACTTCATTATCGTGTAGTACATACATCTAGTGTCTTAACTGTGACAAAGATGGACAGCATGAAAGTGCAAAGAATACAGGCCATAGTCGCTATTTTCCTTCTACTCCAACCAGTGTTATTCACTGAGACAGACTTACAGTTTATGAGAAATAGTGGAAGTGTATGAGAGTATAGGACACTTCAGGGATGGAAACACTGCCTGTATCTGACATTATTTGACCAGTATATTACTAGTATATGTGTTGCTGTTATTTAAAGCCACAACCGGGCATTCAAGGAGATACTACACATTAACTTCTAAATATATTTATAGCCAATGCCTTGTTGCCCTGCATCCGTTTGCAGCCTCAGTGTTAGAGCCACTTATTGATCCTGTCCTGGAGTCTTTTTAGTGATTTTACTGCAATAGCTGAGCCAAATGCAAACCATAAACCCCCCCCCCATTTCTTTCCCATGGAAGTGCTTTGGAAGAAAAATTCCTTGCGTTGCTGCTAATGGCCGGCAGCTCGTACTTAGTTTGTATTTGGGGATGTGACGTGGGAGCACCATGTCGTTTCTTGAGTGAGAGGGCATTTCAAGATAAGGTGCCAAAGTCCATTAGCCTCTAGCACCTCAATGGGTCCATGTGTTTGTCAATCTCACTTACAAATGTTAAATAACCAGTGTGTGTGTGTGTGTGTGAAAGGTTGTTGTGTTGAGAACAATTACAGGACCCAATTCCTGCTTGTTAGTGACTTTGTGGAGAAACAATCAGTTCGAAGGTTATGGGTTTACAAATGTTTTGTGATTTTTACAATACATCTCCAAATAAATATCTAGCTATAAAAAATCGGTGTCTTTCTGGGTCTATTTATGTGTATTGTCGTTCATTTACAGAGTACCTCAGTTATTCCATTTTGAAATCTGTGTTTAGAAAGTCATATATATTACACAGTCCATGTCCCAGGGGAGCTTACAGTCTTAGGTGTCTGCCATGTTCACAAAACTCATTCACTAGGGGCAGTTCCACTGGGACCCAATGAAGCTGGCACACTTGGCATACAGCGAGAAGAGGGAACGACTTGCCAAAGGTTTCCTTGTTGGAATTGATCTCATAACCCCATGGAATCAAGGCAGCAGTACCACCCAGTGGGCAACCCATCCACCCATTTCCCCTTTCCATTTACAGTTGTGTTCAGAATAATAGCAGTCCAACATTGCTAACCTGATCAATCACTGTTTTTGGTCAAAATTATATTTCTACATGGCAAATAATTTACTAGTGGGTGTAGTAGAGTAATAGAAACCCAACAGTCATGACATGCTGCTGATTCTTTGTCATTGAATCATTAATTAAGGCTTGTTCCAAATAATAGCATAATAATAATAATGAAGTTCAATTAGTGAGGTAATTCATTCTGTGAAAAAACAGGTATCCATTACACCCTTATTTAAGGAAGGAAGGAGCAAATGCTGTGCTGCTGGTTATAGTGCATTTCCCTCTGAAAATCTGAGTAAAATGGGTCTTTCCAGACATTGTTCAGAAGAATAGAGTAATTGAAAAGTTGATTGGAGAGGGAAAAACGTATAAAGAAGTACAGAAAATGATAGGCTGCTCAGCTAAAATCATCTCAAATGCTTTAAAATGGCAGAAAACAAAAAATGGCCTTTCGAATGGATATAAGAAAATAAGAAATCAAAAATGGCAAAGATAATGATCAGCTCCAGGAAGATCAAAGAAGGTGTAAATTGACCTGTGATACTGTTACAATTAGAAGACGCCTATGTGAAGCCAAACTATCAGCAAGAAGCCCTCGCACAGGCCCATTGTTGACAAAAAAGATGTGCTGAAGAGCTTACAATTAGCCAAAGAAAACTTTGACTGGCCAAAGGAGAAATGGCGCAACATGTTGTGGACTGATGAAAATAAGATTGTTCTTTTTGGGTCTAGGGGTCACAGACAGTTTGTCAGACAACCCAAAACACTGAATTGAAGTCACAGTACAGTGTGAAGCCAGTGAAACATGGTGGCACAAGCATCATAATATGGGGATGTTTCTCATACTATGGTGTTAGGTCTATTTATCACATACCAGGGATCATGGATCAGTTTCAATACATCAAATACTTGAAGAGGTCATGTTGCCTTATGCCAAAGAGGAAATATCCTTGAAATTGGTGAGTGAACAAGACAACGACCCCAAACACATCAGTGAATGAGCAACATCTTGGCTCCAGACCAACAAGACTGATGTTATGGAATGGCCAGTCCAAGTCCAGGACCTTAAAGAAAAACTATACTCCCCCCCAAACAATGTAGGTCTCTATAAAAAATTAAAAAGATATTGCATAAAACAGCTCATGTGTAAAACCCTGCTTCATGTAAATAAACCATTTTCATAATAATATACTCTTCTAGTAGTATGTGCCATTGGGCAATAATATAGAAAATTGCCATTTTAAGAAATAAGGGCCGCCCCCTGGTATCCTAGGATTAACCGTGCATACAAGCAAACCAAACATGTTTGGTCACATGAGCCAATTAACAGAAAGAATTCAGTATTTTGCTTCCTACACTTCTTTTACAGTTAGAGTTGTAGTTCTGGTCAGGTGATCTCTGAGACAGCACATAGACCTTTACAAAATGGTGGTTCAAGGCAAGAGATGTAAAAGGGCAAGATTTACTTAAAGGGGAACTCTAGCGAAAATTAAAATGTTCTGTACTGTTTCTGAAATAATCAAGTTTATCTTCACTATTCCTCTCTCAGCATCTGTTTCTCTTCATTCTCTCTTCATGCAGCAGTTGGGTGTCAGATGAACGATCCAATATATCTTATAGGGGGGATCCTTTTGCCTAGAAGATGTATTAGAGCTCACTCAAAATCACCAGACATCATGTCTCTCTACATGCAGAAATTGTGCAAAAGGCAGTTATTTTGTTAGATTTTGTTTGTACTGGTTATTTCAATGAGCTCTAATACATATATAAGATATATTGGATCTGTCAGTGAATATCTGACACACAACTGCTGCATGAAGACAGAATGAAGAGAAACAGATGCTGAGAGAGGGATAGTGAACATAAACTTGATTATGTCAGAAACAGTACAGAATTTTTAATTGATTGTATTTAGAAAGTTTCTTATCAGTATGCTGAAGCTTATATTAAATTTTCATTTAATACATTGGTGGCTAGGGGTTTAAAAAAATAAAAAAACACACATTGGTGTTCAGTAGAACTGAACTCGGCTTCAGGCTCCTTTGTGACTTCAGGTCTTTTTGTGGCTTCAGGACTTCAACTTCGGGTATTTTAGTGGCTTTGGGTCTTTTCGCTGCTTCTGATCTTTGTGTGGCTTTGGGTCTTTTTGCGGTTTAGGGACTTTGCCTGTTCAGGACTTCTGCTTTTTGGATCTTTGGGACTTCGGCAGTTCAGGACATCGGAAGAGGTGGCATAGCTTCGACGCTGTCAAGGGGGGCCCAGCTATTTTGAAAAAAGTGCAGCTCCCCTTTAGGCCTGGGCCCTGTACAGGAGTACCCCCTTGATGGTGGCCCTGGTTCCCAGGCCTGAAGGCTACTGTTATGTAGTTAGAAATGTTTGTGGAGAAAAAGGACATTATTTGGATCAATACTTCTCAACCTTCTATTGACAAATCCAAGGCAGAGTAAGAGAAAAAAGCCTTTATGGCTCTTACCAACTTGTCTTGAACTATAGATGACATTTTTCTCTTGCTCTTAAATGACAATTAGCAGGTCTCTCTCATTCTCTCTCTCTGGATCAGGCTGCTTCCCCCACTCAGAGCCATTAGTGTAACCCTCAGTATCCAGTTCATTTAGCCTTGTTTTTCAGACATTTAGGGAATCTGCCAGTATGACCTTGCCTGACACTGAATTGCATGTTGCTGCTCTCACATTGAAGAGCTTGCCATGCTTCTAGAGGCAAATCCATGACATTACTGTAATGTAAGCCTGTGTTGTACTTGAGCTCAATAACTAGCGTTTGTGCTGGGCAAGGACTATGCCCATTGCTTTCAATAAAACATCTGTGGTTTGTTTTTTTTTTCTTGCATTAGACTGCAGAAAAAAACAATTGTATTTCACATGTATTCTGTTTGGTCTTTCAAAGCTCAAAGGTAGGAGGCAGTTCATCAAACTATTAGTGGCAGTTAATTCTCCTGAATAATGAACTCCTTATCTGCAAGCCTGAGACACAGGCAGCAATCAGGAGGGGTTTGTATGTACAGAGTTAGCTCTTCTAAAGCTGCCCATACATGCTCACACTTTGTTCCAATTTTGGCCAATTTTGAACATTTTGCCTGACTATATAGGCAAGTTGGTGGGCCATTTAGACATTAAATCCTGCTGTTTTGGTGGATCGATGATTATCTGTCCTAGAGGTTTCAGTTGCTTGACTTAAAGGGGATGAAGATGTATTTACAGTATATACCCCACTTCCTACTGCTTTAATGACTTACCTGAAACCACAGGCCGGTGCTCTTAGCCCTGGGTACTTGTAAGTGAGCCACCTGCTTCTCTTCTTCCTCCTTCTGCTGCCTTTTTGTTAAAGTCTGTCTTTGAAAGAAAGAAAGAAAGAAAGAAAGAAAGAAAGAAAGAAAGAAAGAAAGAAAGAAAGAAAGAAAGAAAGAAAGAAAGAAAGAAAAGGAGTAGTCATTACAATCGTTGGGGGAGCCCTAGGATTTTCTTTCTCCTTTAATGTAAGCCACATCTTGCATCTAGTACAGGTGATTATAAGACTCATACACACTTTAAAGGAGAACTAAACCCCCTCCCCTCTTCCTCCCCACATTGTGCATCAGTCAAAAAACAACTCGTTAAAAAAATCTCCCCCTAAAATGCAGAGCAGCGCAACAGAGCTCTGTATTATCTGTCCTAGAGGAAACTGTCAGTTGCTTGACTTAAAGGGGATGAAGATGTATTTACAGTATATACCCCACTTCCTACTGTTTTAATGACTTACCTGAAACCCCAGGCCGGTGCTCTTAGCCCTGGGTACTTGTAAGTGAGCCATCTGCTTCTCTTCTTCCTCCTTCTGCTGCCTTTTTGTTTAAGTCTGGCTTTATAGTCTACTGAGAAAGAAAGAAAGAGAAAAAGAAAGAAAGAGAAAAAGGAAGGGAAGGAAGTCATTACAACAGTTGGGGGAGCCCTAGGATTTCCTTCTCCTTTAATGTAAGCCACATCTTGCATCTAGAACAGGTGATTATAAGGTAAAAAAAAACAAAAATAGAGACCGCTCAAGCTCACAGCAGACTTCTGCCTATGCCAGGTGCTCAGTCTCCAGTGTCCCCACTGTATCATACGCAATAATCCGAATAGACGGCACTTCTGGGCTGTTTTTATTGTAGCAGGTAGCTGATCACACACCCAATGCGTTTCGAGATAAAATCCCTTAACCCATAGCAGCCTACGATTAAGGGATTTTATCCTGAAACGCTTTAGGTGTGTGATCAGCTACCTTCTACAATAAAAACAGCCCAGAAGTGTCTATTCGGATTATTACAGGTGATTATAAGACTCATAAACACTTTAAAGGAGAACTAAACCCCCTCCCCTCTTCCTGCCCTTATTGTGCATTAGTCAAAAAACAACTCCTTAAAAAAATCTGACCCTAAAATGCAGAGCCGTGCAGCGGAGCTCCCGGGCACCATCTTCCGCCACTTTTCTCTTCTGGGCTCAATGCGGATTTGAGCGTGTGCAGTTGAAGCCAATTCTTGGCTTGGCCCAACTGCACATGCTCCTGCAGGCTTCGCGGTGTTGAGCCCCAAAAGAATATGAAGTGGTGGAACATGGTGCCTGGGAGCTCCGCTGCTCTGCATTTTATGGTCAGATTTTTTTTAAGGGGTTGCTTTTTGACTAATGCACAATATGGCGAGGAAAAGGGGAGGGGTAATGGCAAGCAGTTATGGGGGGCTTTTGGTTCGGGGGGTTAGTTCTCCTTTAAAGGACAAAAGAACCCCATGAATAAAAAATATTTGCATAATCTTTATTTGCTTTCTTTATTTCCGTCAAAGCACCACACCTGCCCCACAGCACATTCAATGACTTGCATTCCATATGCCACTGCTGCTGAGGCAACGCTACTCCAAAAAAATGCTTATTACTAAAATGGTTAATAAAAAAATATCAAGCAAAAGAAAAGGTAAAACACATGTTCTGATTAAATCCTTATTCATTTGGCGCATACCAGTATATTTCTTCTCTAAGAGACAGAGCCTTCAGGTTTCAGTGAGTCAGTCCCAGGAGCTTTATCTCGTCTATAGTAAAACAAACCTGCACTGCATTCATTCTTATCTATAAGGTTTTATTCCCTATTTTTATTCTCTTCTTCTTCTCATTGTTTGCCAAACCCAGAGCCTCACATTAACTTCCAATAAAATCCAAATATTCTTTAGTTTTGAATGCAGTGAGGTGAGTGGGAGACTGACGACTCTACATTGTGGATCTTATTTGTCTAGAAATTTCCACCAATCATTACTTTGTTTTTTTTTCTATGTGAATTATTTTGACTCTACATGCAAAATTTTCTTTGTGTGGTGCATATTTGTTTTTTGCCAAAATCACAACATACTGTAAATTATTTGCGTCAAAGTAACATTATATACAAAGTGCTTTCACTCTACTGAACAGAATATGACACTCTTGTCTACAGAGCTTATACTTTTATTGCTATCTAGAATTATCTAAAATCTAAAGAAATCTCTAGTGTTATATTCACTGTATTTACAGCATATTACAGTGGGGGGAAAACAACTAATTTATGTTCTCAGTCTGATTCCTCTGGTTTTATTTTGAAATATTTGTCTAACCAGTAGATTGTATCCCACGCTATATGATCTAATGCTGATTCACTCCTAGATTATTGCTGTGCGTGACAGTATGTAAAGCTGAAGATGGCAGTTTGATAAACGATATTACTGGAATAATGGACAGTTCAAGGACAGGTGCCACCTAGCAGGATTTTACTGCTCCACTTGTAGGCCATTAGTAATTAAAAGATGGTTTTTCAGCTCTTTTGACAGTTAAGTCATACCTCCCAACTGTCCCTTTTTCGGAGGGACAGTCCCTCTTTTGACAGCTCAACCCACAGTCCCTCATTTGTACTGGAAAGTCCCTCTTTTCTTTGCACTGAACAGCCAGAAAAAGAAACAAAGTTTCTAACTTAATTGGCTTTTAGCAGAGAGCCCAGAACAGCTAACAGGTGCAAATAAGATACTTTGTAACAATTTTGAGACACAAAAACACAGTTTAGATAAGGAGAAATATTTTCAAACTTTCATAACCTGCCAAATTTTGTAAAACAAACATGGTAATTAGGGGGTGTGGTCACAGAAAGGGGTGTGGTCAACAAAATTGCTGCACTACGTGCGGGAAAAATAGTTTTGTCCCTCTTTTCACTTCCAAAATGTTGGGAGGTATGGTTAAGTAGAAGGTTGGAGAGTTTTTCTTTATAATAAATTATAGGGGATACTATGTCCTGTCTATCTGCAATGCAGTGGAGGCCCAGATTTCTAATTTGGACACCTATAGGCCAGAGTGTCCAGATACAGCTCCTCACGCCCATCCCCCACCTCACAAGCATATGCAGGTTTCCACTGGAGCACTGGGGATGAGGCCCACATGAAATTTAAAAAACTGTGAAATCGCCTGCACATATCCCGTTGCTTCTGAAGAAATTAGGCTGGGCATGCTGTGGGCCTTTCCTTGCTGGGACTTCTGGGTGAGGGGCGGGCCAACAACATCACGGGGGTGGGATGATGTGGGCAGGACAGTGACATCACATGGTGGATGGAGCTATGACATGGCAGTTGGAAATTGTCAATCATCAATGTTAAAGGAAAACTATACCCCCCAAACAATGTAGGTCTCTATTAAAAGATACTGAGTAAAACAGCTCATGTGTAAAACCCTGCTTCATGTAAATGAACCATTATCATAATAATATACTTTTTTAGTAGTATGTGCCATTGGGTAATCATAAATAGAAAATTGCCATTTTAAAAAATAAGGGCCGCCCCCTGAGATCGTAAGATTCACTGTGCACACACACAAACCACATGTAAGGTCACATGAGCCAATTAACAGACAGAGTTCTGCCTTTTGCTTCCTCACTTCTTCCTGTTACAGTTAGAGTTGAAGTATTTCTGGTCAGGTGATCTCTGAGGCAGCACAGATAGAGTCACGAGATGGTGGTTCAAGGCAAGAGATGTAAAAGGGCAATATTTATGTAAATATATATTCCAGTTTGGTAAGATTCTTTAATATGTCATTCAATTTGATATAAACTATTTAAACTGTTATATAAACTGTTTCTTAAGTATTCATTTTGGGGGTATAGTTTTCCTTTAAGGAATCTTGCCGTTTCTCCAAATTAGGAAAACCGGGCAGGCAGTTTTCACCCGGACAGCCCTCCCGAAAATCCGGACAGGTGGCAACCCTAGCCGCGGCCTTTCCACAATGTCTGGCCCAGGGGTGATCCTACCCAGTCGGACTGATTAATTTCACTTTATTTATTTGCACTAGCAATTTACTTTATTTATAAGTCAGCACTTTTATAAATTAATTATTATTATCATTAATTAGCCTGGTTCTGCAATTTATGGTTCAATTTGACTTGGTATAGACATAGAAACTTCTATTTGGTGGGGTTTCTTTTTTCTCAAACTATATTCATATTTTTTTCATCTGACCTTGTCAGACCTCCACCTATAGTTTGGGTTAAATAAGGATCTAATATATATATATACACACACACACACACAGGGATACCAATCAGTGTTTTTTTGGCATATTGTTATTATTATCATTTGTTGCATTTGAGTTTGTGTGTGTGTCACCGGCCTGTCTAACCTATACTCAGTCTTTGTCCTACTCACGTGGGCTATATAATAAATTAGGATTGTTAGCAAGGAAGAATAACATGGTCTGCTTGGGGAGAAAACCTGCAAATGGAGAGAAAAGGCTGAAGTGCCATCCTAGAAACAAGACGTCACAGTTGGCAGTTGAACTAATGTACTGAAGGGGGAAGGAACATTCACAGGAAGGAGTTGTGGCACATTTGGCAGACTCTGTTTTGGATGGCCCAATTTCTATGTAAGTGTACTAACCCCTTATTTTTGGTGAGGCGGATGCCTTAAAAAAAAAAGCACAGTCACTGCACATTTTTGGGCTAAAATCCACTCTGCGTGTGCACTGACAGACTGATACCTGAATATATATATACACACACACACCCCCTAACCCCCCCCCCTAAATCAAGTTGAAAAACCCAGCATCCATACATACACACACTGATCCCTCCATATACTAGTAGACTATATGACTATAAAACCAGAAGTCGGAAGCCGGCATTTGAAGGTGGCGGGCGGGGAGAGCAGAAGAAGAGCGGGTATCCCGCGGTTATCCGGTCGGCCCGCACATCACTACTACTTAGTAATGCAAGGGGAAACACCTCTGCATAAGTAGTCTAACCAGTACACCCCCTTTTAAAGCATTCCTACAAAGAATAGGGTTTGTGCAGAATATAATTTGTGCCTACTGATTTAATTTAGATATATGTATTCATTTCTTGCATCTGAATCTGAAAGTAAAGTCACATTCTAATTCTAATTGATTTGTAAGAGCACAATGAAAACAAATCAGCAGTCCACTTTGAATCCCTCTGTATAAACACACCCCTCTCTTCCCCCAGCTGCAGCCTATTAATGCTTTTAGTTAAGGCGCTCATTATACAGAGGGTATATTTTTTAATGGCCAAATCAACCCCCAAAAAATCACTAAGGATTCCAAAAACAGAAGTAAAACTGCCTCAATCGAATGGTGACTACCAATGGGGAACAATCAATAGCAAACTTGGCCATTCAACTTACTCCATCACATGGCACTTTATTTGCTGCCGATTACCCCAGATTACTAGAAAAAAAAGATCTGCTTACATGGCAGACTTATGATTTATCTTCATTTGGTAGATTTGCAGCAGTTAAATCCAACGTATACCCTTATTGGGACTGCACTCGGCAAATCCATAATGCAAAAGGACTTTGGAGTTCTTATAGATAATAAACTTGGCTGTAGCAAGCGATGCCAGTCAGCAGCAGCAAGGTCAAATAAATTGTTGAGCTGTATTAAAAGGGGCATTGATTCACAGGAGGAGGGGGTTATTTTTCCACTGTACGGGGCACTGGTAAGCCGTATAGCTTTGGTCCCCATCACTCAAACAGGACATTATTGAGTTTAGGTCGCTAGGTAGGTCTTTCCAGCTGACACAAGGTCACTTATTCCGATTAGAAGAAAAGAGGTTCCGCCTAAATATTTGGAAGGGTTTTGTTACAGTGAGAGCTGTGAAGATGTGGAATTCTCTCCCTGAATCAGTGGTACAGGCTGATACATTAGATAGCTTTAAGAAGGGGTTGGATTGCTTTTTAGCAAGTGAGGGAATACAGGTAGTGATGGGCGAATTTATTCGCCAGGCGCGAATTTGCGGCGAATTTGCACGATTCGCCGGCAGCGAATAAATTTGCGAAACGCCCGCGAAAAATCGCGGAAAAAATTCACCAGCGTCAAAATTTTTTATACGAAAAAACGCAGTTTCGCAAATTCGCCCATCACTGAATACAGTGCTATGGAAAACACACATACTGTGCATCAACAGAGTAAACACTGAAGGATGTAGAAAACCCATTTTAAAGCTAGCACATCTCAGCTGGATACTTTAGAACAGTGATCCCCAACCAGTAGCTCATGAGTAACATGTTGCTCTCCAACCCCTTGGATTTTGCTCCCACTGGCCTCAAAGCAGGTGCAAATTTTTGAATTCCTGGCTTGGAGGCAACTTTTATCTGCATAAAAAAACAGATGTACTACCAAACAGAGCCTCAATGTAGGTTGACAATCCACAAAGGGGTTACTAAATGGCCAATCACAGCTCTTATTTGATAGCCCAAGAACAGTTTTCATACTGGTGTTGCTCCCCAAGTCCTTTTACTTCTGAATGTTGCTTACGGTTTCAAAAGGTTGGAGATCCCTGCTTTAGAACCTACCAGTCATACCCAAAAAGGACTGCTCCCAACATCTAAGACAACAATGGGATTCCACTGCACTTAAAAATAAAACTAGGCACAAACACTACAAAAACAGTATTAAGGGGAAAATAATTTCCATTGGGGTTCCATTGGCTTGAAATTTTTAATCAGCTTGGGAATGTGCTGTGGAACCAGGATATGCCATATCCATTCTGTTCAAACTACCCCCACCCCCCATATATGCCCAAGTTGTTAGGTGGTAAAGTTAATGTTGGACTGAACAGATGTTTGTATGCAAGGCCACCTTCAATCAATGCATGTAAATGGCCATGGAGGTCCTACAAGGAATAATTTTTTTTATTTCTTCTTGTAGGAAGGCATCAGAATGAATCATATCAAAGTTGTATGGGATCCGCCAGATGTGGCTTTTTATGCATTTGGGCAGATTCTTGTAATACAGTGTATATGTAAAAATATTGCTTTTTTTTTTTAAAGGGCAGGTATTATTTTTGCTTTTTGCCCTGAATATCCTTATATATTTCAATATACTGATAGTAGTATATTCACCATCATTGTACCTCATCTAATAATTAGCAGTGATCACACCTTTCTCTTCTGCTATTAACTGATAGCAATTTTGTTAGAACTCATTTTCCTATTGAGCTAAATAAACAACAACAACAACAACAAAAAAGAAAAAAAATCTATATTTTCCAACCCCTACCCACTGACTCTACCACTTTTTGTTTTTATATTCTATTCATGAGTGGAATTTCATGACTACAGTTCAAACAGTGACATGTTTAATATTGGAAGAAAATATTTGATTCTCTTCCTTACTTAAGCCTAAGCCAAGTCATAAATCTCTATGTATGAACTAATAATTTCGCTATTTTTCCCTCCCTTGGTGGATTATGCATGTTCTCAGTATAAGATGATATTAAAATATAATTTGAAATAATGCTGGGAATTAAGCAATGTGAAAGCATAGATGAAGCTTCCTTTCTTCTCCATTATTGGGATAGGCTGGTTGGGTGGCGTTCATAAATTAGGAGCTAGATTTCTACTGTTGTGTCTTATAGGTACAGTAGGTTCATTTTTAGGCATATTTATTTTCACTCTACCCACATGGCAGTTACATATATCTATGCAATACTATTTAGTTTCCCCTGGATCCAGTCCAGAGTCATTATCGGAGTCTCGCAGCCACAAATTGCAGCTTCTTTATCTCTTAAAAATCTCTATAGGAATTGACTGGCAACTATAATTTGTGTTTTCTTTCATCTCCTGGCAGAAGACAAGTGAAATGCGGCGTGCACGTTCCGTCTTGCCTCTTCTCATCTCTAAATGTACCAAGTAAGAACCTGTTATTACCTGTGTGTGAATGACTTGTACATTACGGGTAATGCGCACACAATGTTGTGAGTCTTCCTTCAAAAAGCACCAGCAGCAAAAATATTATCTTATTCTACATTTTAGGCAAGATAGAACATTTTTACAATGACATGTTGTTGTATTTAACAGATCCAGTTGCCTCCCCCTCTTAAAATGTGATGGACCAATATGGTAACTATTCTGGACTATTGTGTAAAATCCACCATATTCCCCATAGATGAACTAGACATACACGCCAACCATATACAAATTCTAGAGCAATGGAGCTGCTAGGTATACTAGTGAAAAATAACAACTGGAAATGTCATGGATAACCTAGAGTTAGTTTGCAGGAGTACAGGAGCAAGCCAGTAGCCAGTATAACCCCCAGTCTCTTGTGGGACAACTAACTTTAGTTAAAATTGTGTTCTCACCCAAGTTTTGATATAAGTTCCACAAATTCCCAATATACTGTGTATCCTCCAAAGCCTTGCCAATTTATAATCTCCAAGAAGTAAGAGGGTTGGCACTTACATACAAAAGTCGGGAGCATCCAATCGAACGCTCCTATCCGCCCTGCAAATTACTGTATGTCTGTGGAAGGAACAGATGTAAATCCTGCCAATATATTGAAATATCGAAGGACTTCTCCAGCGTGAACATGGGTAAAGTATATAAAATAAGATGCTATTTCAATTATCTATGTAAAGTAATAGTATATTTAGCAACATGTGAGTGTGGATCCCAATACATGGGAAAAACCATACAACGTGCAGGAGTTTTTTAGAACACTTAGCAGCTATAGATAGGAAAGATGGCAAATCAGCTAAGCCTGTGTTGGACAAATGTGAGGGTAATACATGTGTTACCTTTCAGATCATAGACCAGCCACAGTTTTTGATTAGGAAAGGAGACTTTGATAAAAGACTAAAAGAAAGAGGCAATCTGGATTTATCAGCTGAAACCCATGGAAAGTTTAGGAGGCATGAACAAGGAATGGGAATTATGATGTTATTACTAACGATTAGGCGAGGGACACTGTATGACTTATTAACTTGTATTTTAAAGGGCATGTAAAGGCAAAAAAATAAAATCCCATTTTTACTTTCTTTAATGAAAAAGAACCCTACCTCCAGTATACTTTAATTAAAAAATGTGTACTGTTTTTATAAGAAACCTGACTGTATGCAGTGAAATTCTCCCTTCATTTACTGCTGTGGATAGGAATTGTCAGATGGTCCCTAACTGCTGAGCAGGGAAACAATCATACTTATGAACAGCAGGGGGAGCCCCCGCCTTACTTCCCAGCCATGCAGAACTCAAGCAGCTTTGTTTATGACGATCCCTAAGCAGCCCAGACCACACTGAGCATGTGCACAGTCTTAGTCTTGCAAAGATGTTTAACAAAGTTACAAGATGGTGACCCCCTGTAGCCAACTTTGATAGCATAAATTATTTGTTTGATTAGGCTTGTGGTGCAGTAAATTCATGTTTATATTTAGTATACAAAATACAGCATTTCTAGGCTTATTCTATTTTAGACTTTACATGCCCTTTAAGGATATATAATTTGTGCATCCATAAAATGTCAAATGTAATTGCCATTGGTATGGTTTGACCTGATTCAGGGTTGTAGTAATGAAGCTGTAGTAGCTTTACCTAAGTGGCATGCAATGGTTAATGTTTTTTAGGGGTGGGTCTGATGGGTATTTAAACTTGATGTGGGGTGGGGATCATGTGATCGCTTCTGAGGAAGTGGTGAGATGCCATGAAACGTGTAAATCGTAGATGCCCTTGATATATTATACATGTTGGAACATTTTTAAATGGATTATTTTATCGCCAGTTCCTGATGCTCCGTGTTTTACAAAATGTCACGAGTTTTGGCACTGCCAGACTTCACATTGCATTATCATGGCCCTCTGATTAGTATTTTCACATTGGTGGTTAGGGCTAGATAAAAATAAGTGGGCATTACAACAAGCAGCTTAGGCCACTTACTGTAACTAGAAGCATTAGCAAATCACCTGTACATGGCCATGAATTTGGTTTCCCCAACAACTAGTACAATGAATACTGTTCATTAAAAATATAATATTTGAGATTGACCTTTAATAGCATTATCCCTGGCCTGAAGCCTGGTCCCCAGGAAGGCCTGTATGGGGAAACTCAAAATTCCCTCAGTTTCAAGCATTTCCACAAGGTGATGTATGGGATGCCATGGGAATGAAATGGTTGGAACAGAAAGAGAATATCCCAGGCATTAAAGTGTCCCATCAATTCCCACCCTGCATGCTGCACAGCTCTCAAGCCCTCAGCAAACAATCTGTATTGTCCATTTTTGTGCAACTCGTAGGTCCTTGTGTCTTAGATTAATGATACACTGGACTCTGCCATATGAATCCCTAAGAGTGTAAGACAGTCAGGGTCAGTGAGCAAGGTCAGCTCTGTGCACCAACCAGGAGAAATATTGGGGTAGAAATTCAAATCAATGATGATACTAGCCTATTGTAAATGGGCCAGGCCACTATGGAAAAAGACCCTGGTTATATTCTCCTCCCCTGCATTGTAATCACGGCAGGTAAATGGCTTAAGAAGGGGGTTCAACACAATGAGATACTGGAATTATTACTTCCACAGAGTCTTTAAAGGATAACATGGCATATATGTTCTGCATGTTGAATAAACGGACCATTCATGGTGCCCACTGTATTCTGTTTTGCATGTGAGAGTTGCTGTTCAACTGCAGCACCTTTCCTCTAACACTTTTAAAGGGCCCATGTGTGTAAGGAAATGCCTGGGAGCTGCTGGGAGTGGTCACCTGCCTGGCCATGTGAAAACTGAAATATAACTGTGCAGAGGTACAAGGCAGTGTAATAAGGCAAAGAAATAATAGGACAAAATAGTGTTGCTCATATATATATATATATATATATATATATATATATATATATATATATATATATATATATATATATATATATATATATATATTTCTTTAGTCGTTGAACATGTGCTATGAAGCACAAGGCACACCAACTGTCTTTTCTAATTATGCGACTGCCTCCATGGTAGATATGCAGCACACTTCATATAAAAATCAATGATTTATTAATTATAATGCCTGCCAGTTACATAACCCTAACATATATGAATCCATCGAGTGTCAAGTCAATACATTCTGAGTGATTTGCTTTTGTCAGTAATAAACATAGCACATGTCAGAAGCTTCATGCAAATGGAAAAGCACTTCTTCCATACATTATTCCGTAACAGCATACATGATTCATATTGCGCTTGAATAATAAAATACAATCGTGGTTTTATTCTCCACAGGAGACAGAACTGGGTTGTTGCGGATGAGCACAGCATGTCTCACACTGGTGCAACATATCATTGCGTACTGCAGCTTAATTTTATAATTACTCATCTCCTGGTTCCATTATTGTATCTAAAGGGCATTAATACGGGTACACTTAAGACTGAAGGTGATATGAGCAAAAAACAAACAACACAAAGGGAAATATAGAAAACAAGGACAGACTGGGAGAACTATACAGTAGCTATGAGTAGGTATCTTCTCTGCCTCCTTCCCCTAGTCCAGTCCCCTCTCAACTCTCTGCCCTGCTCCAAAGGACTGCAGATATTCGTGCGGATGAGCACCTATTCGGCACAGTGGCCGGCCTGGTTGCCTGGCCGGCACTGATTTAGAGGAGGAGCAGCTCTTCTTCTCTTCCTGCTGTTCTTATAGTTTGTTATCCCTCTCTGCAACAATAGAAAGGTGGCAACTCGTGTGCTGTCTGTCTATTCTCTATAACTCTATATACTGTCTATAACTCTGCTGCTAGAATCCTCTTCTGATTACCTAGGAGAGAACTGGCCCCTTTGCTGTAATTCCAGTCCCAAATCTGTCTCTGTGGGGCCCATTAAAATCTAGTTACACCACTGATCACGTTCTACTTTCACACATCTGTGAATTTCAGCCAACACCTTACTGAAGTTCAATGGAACCATTGTGAGTGGATGTCTGTGACTTTACTACCCTCAAGGGTTAAAATGCTGGGGAATTCCTTACCACTTCAGTTGAACTGAAGAAGCCTCTCAAATGAATGTTGAAACCTTTTCAAGAAAAACTCTAAATGTCCAGTTGCCTTTGACTTAATTCTACTAGATACTGTATATCATGACCTGGATAAATGAGAATCTTCATAGTCAACAGACCCAACAGTCATGACATGCATGCTGCTGATTGTGTAATTGAATCATTAATTGAGGCGTGTTCAAAATGAAATCAGTGTGGAGTCCAATTAGTGAGATCATTAATTCTGGGAAACAACAGGTGTCAATTATGGGTCTTATTTTAGGAAGGAAGCATCAAATGTTGTGCATTCTGATTATAGTGCATTTCTCTCTGAAGATCTGATTAAAATGGGTCATTCCAGTATACTTTGATTAAAAAGTTGATTGGAGAGGGGGAAACATATCAAGAAAAGCAGAAAATGATAGGCTAGTGTGGTGGCCTGCTTGGAGTTGAACCGGGGACCTGGTGTTTTTGTGCCATCTGCCTTTCCGCTGTGCTATGTGAGCAGACAGCTCCTTCCATGTAATTCCAAGTAGGGTTGGCTTGTTTCACCTGTTGTCAATCTGGCCACAGATAGCCTGTGTAAGCCATTAAGCTGCCTGTAAAATCCCCTACACTGCACTGACTCATTGGCCCATTCTTGTCTGATTTCCTGTTCCTGTGACCCTTGCCTGTTTTGAATGGATAGTATAAAAGCCAAAATGGCAAAGACTCAGCCAATGATCAGCTCCAGGAAGATCTAAAGAAGGTGTAAATGTACTTGTGATACTGTTACAATTAGAAGACGCCTATGTGAAGCCAAGCTATCAGCAAGAAGCCCTCGCAAAGTCCCATTGTTGAAAAAAAGACGTGCTGAAGAGCTTACAATTTACCAAAGAACACACTGACTGGCTTGAAGAGAAATGGCACAACATTTTGTGGACTGATGAAAGCAAGATTGTTATTTTTGGGTCTAGGGACTGCAGACAGTTTGTCAGACGACCCCCAAACACTGAATAGAAACCACAGTACAGTGTGAAGACACATGGTGGCACAAGCATCATGATATGGGGATGTTTCTCATACTGTGGTGTTGGGCCTATTTATCACATATCAGGGATCATAGATCAGTTTCAGTACATCAAAATACTTGAAGAGGTCATGTTGCCTTATGGGGCCCACCGGATTACTGTATATAATATTCCAGTTTGGTAAGATTCTTTAATAAGTCACTTAATTTTATATAAATTATCTGTTCCTTAAGTAATAATTTTGGTAGTATACATTTCCTTCCAATAGAAAACTGGGGTGACATCAGAAATGCTATTTCTGAGGCAAAAGCAAGAAATGCAGAAGAATTGTGGAATGTAACAGGTGCCAGAAGTTGGTGGACTCCATGTAACACAGATGTGCAGCAGTTCTCAAACACTGATTATACAACTAAATATTAGTTCAGTCATTCAAAGGAAAGAAAAATCTTGAAAAAGTTTTGTTTATACATTGAGGGGCAGATGTATCAAGGGTCGAATTTCGAGAGGTTAAATCCCTCGAAATTTGACTGCGGAATAGAATCGAATAGGCAATTTGGGCGAATTTACACGCTGGCGAATAGTCGAATGGGCGAATATTCGCCCGGCAAATAGTCGCACGATCGAATATTCGATCGAAGGATTTTCATTCGATCAAATGCCTTTTTATTCGATCAAAAACTTAGAAAAAAAGCCTATGGGACTTTCCCATAGTCTTTTAAAGCAATTCGGTAGGTTTAATCTGGCAAAGTGGGCAGTCGAAGTATTTTTAAAGGAGAAGGAAGCAGTTTATTTCAATAGATTAGCAACAATAGTACAAGCTATAAGACTATATTTATTCTGCAGAATGCTTTACCATACTTGAGTAAACAGCTCTTGAAGTATTCTCTGTTTGTTTAGGATAGCAGCTGCCATATTGGCTTGGTGTGACATCACTTCCTGCCTGAGTCTCTCCCTGCTCGCTCATAGCTCTGGGCTCAGATTACAGCTGGGAGGGGAGGAGGCAGGGGGAGAGGAGCAAACTGAGCATGCTCAAGGCCATGCCCTGGAGGTTTAAGATGAAGACAGGAAGTCTGATACAGAAGCCCATGAGTACACAATAGAAGGAAAGAAATGTGCTGTTTCTTTTGACAGAGGACTCAGAGCAGCATTATTTTGAGGGTTTACTGGTGTATTTATATAGACCTTTCTAATAAAGCTTACTTAATTTTAACCTTTCCTTCTCCTTTAAAAGAGACAGTACTTTGACTATTGAATGGGCGAATAGTCGCAGCGTTTTTTCGCTCGATCTATTCGAATCATTCTACTCAGGCAAATTTACGCCAATTCGATAGTCGAGGAGCACAAAAATCTACTTGAAATTCTATTCATTCACCCGAGCTTGGTGAATGTGCCCCTGAATGTTGTAAAAAAAAAAAAAGGAGACAAAAAATGTAGACACTACTATTTCATTTTTTGGAACAGCCTAATATTCCCTTTTCTTCACTTTCTCTAAAGGAAAAACACAAATTCTAGAAATGGACTTTGAGATGTATTCACTTTATTAAACTGCTATTATTCTGAATACAACTGTAGCTCATAGTACAAGTTGGATCAACTAACAGTTAGGCAAGTTATACATAGACTTAAAATGAACCTGTGTCTTTTTTTCAACCTTACTATGTTACCTCTGGGGGCACTGATATAATATCTGATTCAGTCGTGGCACTCAACCACTGTAATTTGCAATACTCATTACCCACTATTTGTGTCTGTAATTTACCCTTACAATTAGACTGTAAGCTCTGCAGGGCCGGATTTACGTAGTGGGCACCCCTAGACGTGCAAATTTTCATCATCTGGACTGGAGCAATGGGGATTGGCGCATGGGAATTTAAAAAATGATTGTATCTCCAGCGCATCCCCAGTATTTTCAAACCAATGTGGGTGTGGTTGGGCAGCATGCCGCCCCCCTAAAATCCTGCTGCCCTTGGCCTGGGCCTACGTGGCCTTTCCACAAATCCGGGCCTGAAGATCCGTCTCCTAAAATGTAATGTTGTATGCAATGCTATTTCTACATATATTTATATTCTGATATTATAAGAAAGCCTGCTTTCTCTTTATGTTATTGTACAGTGATGTATATACAGTTGGTAGAAGGGTCAGAGCTTCGGCACATCTGCTGGACAAAGTGCATTATGTTATAATTAAGCCTCCTACACCCCGTGTTGAACATTTCCATTTGCCATTGGTCACAGGACTTAGCATGAGGTGTTGACCAGTGAAGCTGTGAGACATAAATCTATTTGATGAACCATATAGACAAACCCCTGTAAAATGCGGAACGTGTTTCCTTTAATGAAGGTCTTACTAAATCCCTAACTAAATGATATTACTGTTGAGGCTGATTCAATATGAAAAGTGTGAAGTTGTGAGAAATTAATGCAGCATCTGCTTTTTTTTTCTTTTTTTTCATTATTATATATATATGAATAGGTGGCTCTGTGTCCCGTTAGCAATTAAACGTGGAAGGATCTAGCAAATGACCAAAGGGAAAACCTGATATGGTGATAACATGTGAATCATTTTATTAGGGTTTCAGATGTCCCATTTAATCCATACCTCATACAGTATATGCCTCTGCCTATTCTAGAAATCCTTGCAAGCACAGTCGTGCCAGAGAATTTTCCAGCTGCATTTCCAGTTGTCGAGCCAAGACTGGCATCTGCACTCTTTGAATACTATCTGGAATTCTCCCTATGATTAAACAGCTGTATTCCATATAGAGTAAGATCTTTTTAACCATGTTATAGCAATGCCTGCCTTATTCTAATGGAACAACAGGTTTTGCTGTCAAATTGCGCCCTCCCTCCATTCTAACTTTAACCAATCGGTGTCGCTTATATACAGTGTCTTGTGACGCACAAAGAGCACTTTGTAAATCCAACAGGTGTGCATTATTTTCTACTAACAACTCGACCATACCATACACATGTTTACAGAATGAATTATGTCAGCACAAAAATAATTCTGTAGCCAGAAATTATACCATGCCACCAGAAAATTGATACTGTTAGCGCCAACATTATTTTGTAGTCATACAACAGATGTAAGAATAAAAAAAATAAAAATAAAATGAGCACAAAAATTCACAAATACAACAATATTCACAAATATTAGTTTTGCACTAACAAATATAGTTTTTTAACAGCAAAACCATTTTGTTTGTAGCATAGTCTTGATAATCTTGATGAATACATTTTGCCAGAGCAATGTATCTTTACGCAACAGTGCTCATTTCTGATCACTAGATCCAAAAAAATGGGTGCCGAATTGCACCCAGAGGAAAGCAACTCACAAAGGTGCTTGAACGTTTGTGGCGTGATACGCCGATTTTTCTTAGCTGCACCTGCTAAGATTCACATGTCATTCTATGTGAGTTTTTGGGTGCACTGGCACATGAGCTCTGGAATAATCACCTGCTTTGAACAGACTGTATTTCCAAGGCTCCATTTGCATTTTATGGAGGCCACACACTCTAGCATTACTACAATTGTACCCAACAACTTGTGACTGATTTATCAAATTTTGCAGCAATTGCAATCAGCTTTTGCTCATTCAACTTCAAGGCCAAGTCTCCCTTGTGCGATGAACCTGCCCCCTCCCCTGCCCCTTTCCCCTCCTACTTTTATTTGCTCACCCTTTTCTGCTCCCACCCCTTTGATTTAAGATTTAATATATTTAATTGAGAAAGCCAATTGGATGACTGGTGAAACGCCATCAAGAAAAAACACAGCAAGTCCAGTTGATTTGACTCATTTCTATAGATATACCGTGACCTGGATGAATGAGAACTTTCACAAAAACATTGACTTTGAATAAAAAATATATGTGTGACTATAAAAGTAATTTTGTCAAACATGCTTTATAAGAATGATATTTTTTTTTAAACAAAATGAGTATTATTTTTGTTTACAAACTTTTGTAATTACAAAATGATGTTAAAGGGCATGTAAAGTCTAAAATAGAATAAGACTAGAAATGCTGTATTTTATATACTAAATATAAACATGAACTTTCTGCACCACAAGCCTAATCAAACAAATAATTTCTGCTTTCAAAGTTGGCTACAGGGGGTCACCATCTTGTAACTTTGTTAAACATCTTTGCAAGACTAAGACTGTGCACATGCTCAGTGTGGTCTGGGCTGCTTAGGGATCGTCATAAACAAAGCTGCTTGAGTTCTGCATGGCTGGGAAGTAAGGTGGGGGCTCCCCCTGCTGTTCATAAGTATGATTGTTTCCCTGCTCAGCAGTTAGGGACCATCTGACAATTCCTATCCATTCCTATCTTTTTATCAAAGAAAGTAAAAATTGGATTTTATTTTTTTGCCTTTACATGCCCTTTAAGTACAAAGGCATCCAATACATCTGTGAAGTTCAACCTTTTGCCCAAATAATCCCTTCCTAAATTTCAAAATGATGGATGATGGCAGGAGAAAAGAAGTTTTCTCCAATATAACTCAGAATGGACATGGAAACAGCAAGTGAAGTTGTCCCTAGTTCCACACTGTAGTAAGAATATTAAAACCAGTTGTCTTGTATTTTTCCTCTTGCTAAAACAACATACAATCTTTATTTAATTGCCTCCCTTTCTGGGTGAGAATTCCATAACTTCACACTCAATTACATTTGTTAGTATAGATAAGTTTTAGCTTGAGGAGACTTGAATGCTGCCCACGTTTATCTAACAGGAGTTACATTTCCATCAGGCTGGAATCTGAATTTAATGAAGTGTTATCAGTAATATAGACTGTAATGTGTTCCTGCTTGTACATAAAGACAAACATGATGGAATTTAGTTCTTGTACAAAGGTCACACAGTGGCACCTATAGTTATGGTAACAAACCCATCATTTCTGATTATTTCTGCCTTCATATTTGGCTACATGTTTCCCATTCATCCTACTGCGCAGATATTTTGCTGCTTCCATGTTGACAGATGGTGTTGGCATCTATATAGAATTTATCCTTACACCATTCTGCTATTATTAGTTATGTTGCATCTTCTACGTGTGAGTTATAAACCGACAGTAAATTAAGTTATATCCTACTGAATAACATGATATTGTTAATGCCATTTCTATATGCCATTTCTATACCTACATTCGATAAAATGGCTGATTCAGCCATTTCAGACCAATTTGGAGATCTTGGTCATGGGGCCAAAACTTCGTCTGGATTGACCAATATCCAGGGCGGGATTTGTGGGAAGGTGACAAAGGTCAGAGCCTAGGGCGGCACCATTTTATGGACGGTCAGCTGTCTCCACACTTTTTATGAATACCTGGTCATGCAGAAGAGTAATCTGTTTAATCATCTGCACCCAATGTCACCAGCAGTATGGGACCTACCTGCGACTGAAGACGACACATGCACAAACAAAGGGGTGGGAGCAGAAAAGGGTTCATCACACAAGGGAGACTTGGCCTTGGGGCACCCCACTTAAAAATCCAAGCCTGCCAATATGTGGACAAGTATTGGACAAATACTGTATCTATCAAGCAGGGATGATCTTATCAGACTAACATCATATTGGTCTTGCTGCCCAAGCACAGATCCTTTTTACGACCAATAACTGGATCAGCCAAATGTGGCACCACCACCTACTTGGTAAAACAAAAAAAATGCTATGTGACTCGACGTTGGTCCCATCCCCACACCCCAGTAAATACTCACAACCACAACATCTTGGGTGGAAAGGCCGGCAGTTTGATATATTACATAATATCATGTACGATAAGTTAACCACCAAAACAGACCAACATTATTATAACAACTGAGTAGCATGTTGACATATGTGTAGAACACTAGCCGCTAAAGGCTGCAAATAACAACAATAGCTTAAAATAAATGAATAATACCCTTCTTAACCAAAACTCTTTCTCCAGCCTAAGGCTCCGTGTGCCTGCCCCCAGGCGATTTACATTTTACCCGGCGGAGGGAAGGCAGATTTGGGGAGATTAGTCGCCAGGCGACAAATTTCCTCTTCTTCACAGCGACTAATCTCCCCAAATCTGCCTTCCCCTGTCTTCTGACGGCTAAAATGTAAATTGCCTGGGGGAAGGCACACGGAGAGCTTCGTTTTCCGAAGATGCTCGCAATTGCCTCAAGAGGAAACTTCGGGCGATTTCTGGCTGGAAAACGAAGCGTTCCATGTGCCTGCCCCAGGCGATTTACATTTTAGCCAGCGGAAGGCAGGGGAAGGCAGATCGTGAAGATATGTCGTCTGGCGACTAATCTCCCCGAATCTGCCAGTGTGGCCAGGCCCTAAGCCTAGCCCCAGGCCTATCCAACACCAACCTCACCTTAACATTACCACCCCCTTTCCAGCTACTCCCCCCTTTCCAGCTATGTCAGCCCCACTATGCTAAAAAGCTGCAACATACCATCTCCCAACCATCCCCACAGGACACGTCTGTTAACGTGCACTCACCAGATAAAAAGGGGTTCCTGCACTTTCTTTCTAGTTATTTAAAGGCTAAGCCCTTTCCCTCACTACAAGTTCCGTAATGCCAAACCTGCCACCGCCATTAACTTTCCCAATTCATCCCACTTTCTGCTTCACCAGTCCCAGGCTACATGTACACTGGTAAGTCTCACAAACCTATTTACTGCTGTAGAGGAAATGATTCACAATGTTTTATTCCATTTCACAGAAAAACATGCCATTTTTTTTCAAAAGTGAAAAATTGTTCTTTACAACCATGGAAATATTTTATCCACATCTGAGGTCAATAAAACTTAATACTAAGCCACAGTATATTACAAAGTGCCTAACTGATTCATTTCCATTCAGTATTTTAACCACGGTAACACACAAACATAGACTGGGTGCAGATAAATCACTCACTTCATATTGCTCAGGAAAAACAGGGTTCGTAATATAGTAAGAATATCCGCCCGAAAACCACTAAAAATATACCTTGCATTCATTCAGAAATGTTATATTAGGAAACCTAAAGATTTCCTAAAAGAAAACATTGTGCAACAGCCTCGGCTCCTTGCACCACTTATAACTTGCAGGATGTTTCTTGTAAATGAAAAGTGTATTCCCTATTACTGGTAAAAAATTGTCTGCTCATTGGCCACACGGGTCGAGCAACGATCATTTGCATTACAGAAATACCCACTGAAAATAAATTCTGTAAACATTATTCGGAATCGGCCCAGGATGCCATTGTGTCATATAAAAACCACTCAGGATGTGACCCGAGGTGGAAAAAGTGCACAAGCGCTGGATTTCATTGAAATCGTAGGTTGAGGTTAGTCCTGAGTTATGAGTTTAATAAGAATTCTGTCACTGGGCTCAGGGTGTCATTATAAACAAAATTATGGTGAAATAAAGCCATTGGTTCTTCTTAACAGTTCCCAAGATGCCAGTGGCAAAAATGCCATTTGTCTCTGTACTGAATATAGAGTAGAACAAAACACCCAAAATATGGAGAGAGGAGCTTCATTATTGGAGTTCTTTGCTTTGGCCTCAGGCAGAATTACAAGAGAACTAAGCAGTGTCATACCTAGACCACTGCTTTATTCTGCCTGCCCTATGCTCCCTGTGTGTCCCATACTTTACCTGCCCTATGCTCCCTGTGTGTCCCATACTTTACCTGCCCTATGCTCCCTGTGTGTCCCATACTTTGCCCTCCCTATGCTCCCTGTGTGTGCCATACTCTGCCTGCCTTATGCTCCCTGGGTGTAACATACTCTGCCTGCCTTATGCTCCCTGTGTGTAACATACGCTGTACCCTGTGGGATGTGAGCCTGGTAGGGTTTATTGTGGGGGTTTGTTATCATTTGGAAATTGTTGTTAGGGGCCCCTAAGGTGTTTAATCATGTGTTGGGGAAATGGGGGGGCTGGTGTTATCCATAGCAAAGGAGGAGACATATGGATTTAAGGGTATGTTTTTGTTATTTTTAATAACAATTTTTAATATTTTTCACATATGAATAATGAGTGATATCCCTGCAGTGAGCACCAACCATTTGGGTTTTGGTGTGCTACAACCATTAATATGGACATGGTCTTAAAAAGGTCTTGTGGTAACAAGGTTGTGGTTTAAAGTGGGTGTTGTTTAAAAACAGGGAGTGGTCAACACTGGCTTCTATTATCAGCCCTCCGCCACATAGGCCAAAAAAAGTAAGTCCCTCTGTACAACAGATGTTGGACAGCACTGATCTAATGCCATATGTTATATACACAAATGCAGAAATTCACTAAACACATTTTATAATGTTCCGAGTACAAAATAATACGGCAGTAGGTAGTGCTTGGAAGTGACTGGCAGGACATGTGATGTGAAAAGGCAAGGGGTCAAGGCAAGCCAAGAATCAGCCAGTCAATTGGCATCTGCTCCTTTTTGTGACTGCGCTAAGTGGCACTGCGTCGGCCGGGATGCGGTTTTTGGTGCGGAAGTGTGTGTATAAATTTTGACACCAAAATCAGCCACATCTGGCAGTAGCCTTAAAGAGAACAGGGCATCCAGCTGGATCTTGAGCGACAGTTTCATAAATGAGCAAAACTCATCTTCCCAAAGGTCTGCAGGTTGAAAAACAATATTGCTGTGAGACCCAGTCATTTCTATATAAGCCACCGTGTATTCCCAGCCCTAACGGCAGCATTATTTGTTTTGGAGTTCTTACGGTTCATGATAAAATGAAGCAGAGGAGTTAAAAGACAGGGGTGAAACCAGTTCGCCACATATCCAATTCCTGACTCTGTTCTCTCCTACTCTTCATTAGTGGAACAAACAGCAAACCACAAAACACAAAGAACTGTAGCCTTGTTTAACCTTCGGACTGAGGTGCCATTTCATCCCGACCAATGTTGATGGATTCCTCCCAGACTATGACAGCTGCTGACTGTTTCCCCCTATACTAATGTTTTCCATGGGAATGAATTCCATACCATTACATAGTGGCAATGTGCTCTTATATGTCTCTGCTCTATACTTCCATTAACATCTTGCATGCAGCTGTTCAAATACAGCTTTTTCTTTTAATGATGAGGAAGAGAATTACACTGGCGCTGACATCCAATGGTGTTTGCAGTAAGACCAGCTCCTAAAATCATTCTCAGTATGAATTTTTTAATCCTAAAATGGCCATGTACCTGATGCCACACGTATCGTATAGATCATGTAAGGACAGTTGTGCTACTATTTATTTCCAAACATAATACAAAAAAAAGGCAAATTATTGAACCTGCTTATAAAGAAGGTACTGCAGACAAGTGTATTGTGGAAATAAAACAGTTCAGAGCCTACATGAAATCTACATACAAGGAAATGAAACACTGGAAGGCAACTCATTAAACCAAATGCCTACAAGTATCAGAATCTGGGATTATTATATAGTAATACATGTTTTACTTCCCTACCTTGACTCAGGGTCAGACTGGGCTGGAGGGACACCTGGAAAAAAACAGATGGGCCCGGACCTCATGGGCCCCACAGAGCCAAGTCCGTTCCACCATAGAAAACTGCCACCTTTCCTCCAAGCGATAGAGGAAGAAGGTTAAAGAGATGTCTCTTGGAGGGTAGGGGGTCCATGGGATGCACTGTGCTGGGGAGTAAATTGTGCAGATATTGCAAGGGGATCATTAAGGTTGCAACCCAATCTGACACCCCAGTCCAACGCTGCCTTGACTCCCAAAAAAATCAACGCAAAATAAGACAAAAGTGAGGCATTTGCTGAAAGGGGCCTGTGGGAACCAGACCTATAAAATTACTAAAGACCTAATTCACAGTTATCAGATAGAATGAAAAAGTTACAAAATCAAAGAATGCAGCTCATCCCCATGTTGCAATTAAAACCAGTGTCTCAGTGGGACATGGGTTTTTACTATTAAGCGTTGTTCTTATATCTACCAGGCAGCTGTTATCTTGTGTTAGGGAGCTGTTATCTGGTTACCTTCCCAGTGTTCTTTTGTTTGGCTGCTGGGGGGAAAAAGGGAGGGGTTGACATCACTCCAACTTGCAGTACAGCAGTAAAGAGTGATTGAAGTTTATCAGAGCATAAGTCACATGACTGGAGGCAGCTGGGAAATTGACAATATGTCTAGCCCCATGTCAGATTTCAAAATTGAATATAAAAAAATCTGTTTGCTCTTTTGAGAAATGGATTTCAGTGCAGAATTCTGCAGCACTATTAACGGATTCATTTTGAAAAAAAAATTTTTTCCCATGACAGTATCCTTTTAAATAAAAAAGATTGTGCTGACTGGGACTTTAAGGGGATCATTACCAGTATAATGAGATATCAACTGCTGGACAGAAATCCTGAGTAACGCAGGGATTTTGGGCTCAGGTATAAGACTGCAAATCACTTAGAAATATATAGTTTATATGTGTAGACCTAAAACAAGACTCGGATGCATCTCAGTTCAGCAGGTTGAATGAATAGAAGTTCCTATATCACTTTGATCAGGAAGCAGTTAAATAGATAGTTATCCATTTGCCCAAACTAAAAAGCCCAATCAGCAGCTTTCCATCCACGTTAATCAACAAAAAGAATATAATTAGGATGGTTCAAATCATTTGCTATGTGATGAGGATTTATAAAAGCTTTTATATGAGCCATTGATTCTGTAGGAGATTATTCTACTTTACTCACACTTTAACCAGTTCTTGATTAAATTCTACTCTACTTGAAGTACAAGTACACGGAGATCAGGCCTATAACCACTGCCATGATTAACACTTGCACATATTGATTAAACGTGAGCCTGTCTTGCAAAAATGAATAGTGAAAAAAAAAACAAGTCATGGTCTTTGTAGAGATTCAGGCCACTCAAAATTCTCTTTAATAATTCCTAGAATTGTACTTTTGTTTTCCATATTGATTTGGCTCTCTGGGGCTGGGACCAAACACATCTGTCCAACAGTGAAGCAGACAAACCATTCTGGGTGAAAAGGGGTAAAAGTAGGTACACAATGCAAGGCATTCAGTGTAAAGCCTTCTGAAACCGAGGTATTTCCATGTCTCATGCTTAGTGATGGGCGAATTTATTCGCCAGGCGCAAATTTGCGGCGAATTTGTGCGATTCGCAGAGACGCCCGCGAAAATTCGCCAGCGTAAAAAAAATGGACGCCAGCATCCGTTTTTTGCACGCCGGCGCATTTTCTCAAAAACAACACCGCCGGCATCAAAAAACATTTCGCGAATTTCGCAGCAAAGCGAAACAGTGCAAAACACACAGCACTGCCTTAAAGGGGACCCGTCACCAAAAAAATTATTCAAAATCCTATTTTATCAGATTAGTCAAGGATAATGAACTTTAATTACACTACATAAATTATTTGAATCTTATTTCCTTCAGTCTGGGATTTCAAAATTATAGCAAGCAGGCAGCAGCCATTTTGTGGACACTGTTATTAAGACAAGCCTTGTATCATCTCAGAATCTTGTTTGTGCACCAGAATGGGAGACCTGATGTCCATCCCCATGCCCTGGCTACACAATTGAATGGTAAAGAGAACTGGGGGAATGTGGGGAGAGCAGCGATTTCTAGGAAGTGCTGAATGAAAGTAATTGTCTGCCCAACCTCTATGCCACGGGCATAGAGGAGTGCCAGACAATATTTGATTGGCAGCTGAGATGTTTAAATGAGTTTACAACAGCTATGAATGCTTTAATAAAAAATAGAAATTGGATTTCATGTTTAATTTGAAAAGGACTTTTATTATACAGATTTTTCTGTCTGGGTGACAGGTCCACTTTAATCAGTGGTAGAATAAACCATCCTTTTTCTACATTCATGGTTATGTAAGCTGCCATGTTGGGGGCTTGTGCTGTGCAGGTATGAAGCTTTAAATATACAGTATATCACATTTGCCTCTAACAAGCCACATTCAACAATTTCAACAGCAACTGAATCTTGGGTTGATGAGGTGTTGAATAAACACTAACAGGGGAATGTAATAAAAGTCGCAAAGAGCAAAACAATTCGCACCAATAAGACTAAAAATCCACATCTCGCAAAGTAATATTGTTCCTTAAACTGTTATTGCATTGCGAATTTTAATTGAGCATTGCGACTTTTAATTGCGCATTGCGAATTTTAATTGCGCACTCATAAGAAGTGCTTGAAGGTGTCGTAATCTTTTGGAGCAAACATAACGACTTTTTCAGTAAGAAGTTTTATTTCATTGACTGCGCATTGGCGCAAACTATAAAATTCGCAAACGGTCTTTCACTGTCGGAAGTGGTCGCTAAACAGTTTCCGGGCTCGCAAAAGCTATATTAAATTCGCACAAAGCAAAATTTGTTCGCGCAAAGGCATAACTTTTCGCATTGCGAATAGTTTTTCCGTTAGCGATTTTTATTACATTCCCCCGTAAATTGTATAAAGTAAGGTAATACATGATTAAGAAAAAGTTTTCTTTGTTTATGGGCACAGAGGATAAATATAAGCAGAATATAAGATGGCATGTAAGTACAGAACATACAGTATGTATGTGCAATGTCAAAGGCTTAAAGGAGAACTAAACCCTAAAATGAATATGGTTAAAAATGCCATATTTTATATACTAAACTTATTGCACCAGCCTAAAGTTCAGCACCTCATTAGCAGCAACAATTCAGGACTTCAAACTTATCACAAGAGGTCACCATCATAAGATACTTGAATGGATTGCAAATCACAATAATATAAGTTTGCGCCAGCATGGCTTTATGTGTAATAGATCTTGCCAGTCTTCTATAAAGAGGTGAGCAGAAGCCTAGCCATTTGGATGGAAGTGAATGTGGTCTACTTAGACCTTGCTGAAGCATACAATACCACATAGATGGTTCCTGGTTAAATTAAGGAATATTGGCCTGGAATGAAATATTTGTAGATGGATAGAGAATTGACTGAAGAAAACTTGTGAAGAAGAGTTGTGGTAAATGGAACATTTTCAGTTGGACCAGTATTGTTACTGGAGTACCACAGGGGTTTGTCCTTTGACCGTTGCATTTTAACTTAATAATGACCTTGCGGTGGGCAATACAATTACTGTTTCTATTTGTTCTGATGATACTAAATTGTGCAAAACTAAGATCCATGCAGGGTACTGCCACTTTGCAGAGCGAGTTGAATTAATTGGAAAACTGGGCAGCAAACTAGCAAATGAGGTTCAGTATTGATAAATGCAAAGTTAAAAAATAACAAATGATACTTATTGACTAAATGGCAATGTGTTGGGTGCAGTCTTAATTGAGAAGCATCTGGGGAGTTTTGTGGATAACAAACTGTGTAACTCTAGGAAGTATCAGGCAGTGACTACTAACACAAACAATTTACTGTCTTGCATAAAAAGGGCATTAATGCAAGGTATAAAAAGATGATTTGGCCTCTTTATAGGCCCGAGTAAGCCTCGTCTTGAGATTGCATTGCAGTTTTGGGATCCAGGCTTAAGAAGGATAGAATTAAACTATGAGGAATGACTACCACACTTGGGGTTGTGTTCTCTGTAGAAAAGGTGCTTGCAAGAGAACTGGATTACTCTTTACAATTCACATTCTATGGGAAATAAGATCCCCTGTCTATAATGTCCTCTAATGAAATTACATTAGAGGACATTATAGACAAATAGCAGGAGATCTTATTTCCCATAGAATGAGAATATCCCCCATTAGGCTTGAGGAACTGAAATTTAATTTGAAACAGAAAAGGTGAGTCTGGAATGTCCTGCTGGGTGATATTATAATGGCAGGTTTTATTAATGCCTTTAAGAGTGGCTTGGATGATTTCATAATATCCAAGGCAGTCGAGGTTTGCAAGGAGGGTTTGAAACTTTATGGACTTTTTTAAACCCAAATTAACTATGTAACTCTGGTTTGCTACCTATTAAGTGTTGTCGGAATGGGTTAGCAGCTATATAAATTAGAGATGCACCAAATCCACGCCTTGGTTCAGGATTCAGCAGGATTCAGATGCGGCCGAATCCTTCTGCCCGGCCGAACCAAATCGTAATCCTAATTTGCATATTTGCATATGCAAATAAAGGGCGAGAAGGTGAAATTGCTTGACTTTTGGTCGCAAAACAAGGAAGTAAAAAATGTTTTCCCCTTCCCACCCTAATTTGCATATGCAAATTAGGATTTGGTTCAGTATTCGGCCAAATTTTTTCGCGAACGATTCGGCCGAATCCAAAATAGTGGATTTGGTGCATATAAAAGATAACAATTATCTACTTTAGGTGGTAGAATTAATTATGTTAGCGGTCCCATTATTATGCTGCTATGATTTGATATGTTGTTGTGTGAGCCTTTTGTAGTGATCACTTACAGGATACAGGATCTACTTACTGGAACAGCCATTGTTCTGGATGTATCAAATAACATAGCTGAATGCAGGAGATCTTCCCACAGCTTCGACAGGCACATAGTCTTGTATTTACGCTCATAACAGTAGCTGTGGCCTGTTACAATGATTTTTGTTTTGGTGCTGATTTTATAAACTGAACAAGATTTTCTCTTTTAAGACCATCCTCTGTAATTGTATATTCCTAATATACTTCAAACTATCAATATGCGAAATTAGATTGCTCACTTACTCATAATAATAATGATAAACAAGCTATACAAACTGGTGAAATGCACGGACAAGGCTTGTCATCCTCATTATACTTTGTTCCTGCGGCATTTCTGCCCTGCTTTGTGTATTAATAAACTCAACAAGCACTTTAGTGCAATAAATAGATTTATTCACGATTTAAGCAAAATGCTGAGCCTATGCACGACTGCTTGTGTTAATTAACAAAATTATATTTTCTGGTGTTTCTTTTTTGATATGGGTATTTGTACAAGAAGATGGGCGCAGAAATTTAAATGGTGGTTCCTTAAGTGAATAAAAACGTGTTTATAGTCTCATGCACTCGTGTACAGTAACATCTGTGAGCAATTGTCTTGTTTGGTTAAATACAATGTCTTAGACTTCAGTGGATATCGTTCTCTAAAGGCAATTGCAGTGTTCTTAAAGGAAGAAAGTCACTAAAATTAAATGCGTAAAGAGGAAATGAGATATAAACACAAACAGCAAATTTTAAGAATGCTCAATTATTTTTTTTATAGTTTTTAAAATCTAATCTAAGCCTATTAGTGTGCTCCCTTAAGACTAACTTTTTTTCCTACTGCAAACACCATGCTGTTTGTCACATGTGCATTGCAAATTGCTGCCTCATGAGGGAATGAGCCAATTAGAGCAGGTTAAATCTGTCAGTGACTCACAGCATGTGTGTGCTAGTTGCAACTGGGAAAAAGTTAGGTTGGTGGAAGCATAATTATATAATTGTATAATTCATTAAAAGGTAGTGAAAAAAACAAAGTTTAAGTAAAAGATTTAGATTACCTTTTTGGTAAATATACCCGGTCACAGCCCCCATACCACACTGTGAGTCCTACCCCTCTGAGTAACCAGGGTGTCCTGCCTTTCCACCTGAAACTATGTTACCTGTATGATTTTACCTAATTGTGTATGACCCTGCAAAACTCTGCTATATGTTGCATTACATTTAAAATAACAATACTATGAATTTGTGCTTGCATGGTTTTATGCTCAACAGATATTGCCTTTTCTGAGAAGGTGAGCAGGAAACTCTACTCTGGGATGGCAGTGGATGTGATCTACTTGGACTTTGCTAAAGCATTTGATACAGTGCCACACAGACGTTTACTGTTTAGATTAAGGTATATGGGCTTGGAACATAATATTTGTACCTGGATAGAGAACTGGAAGACGGATAGATTACTAATGGTGGCAAATGGAACATTTTCTAATTGGACCAGTGTTGTTAGTGGAGTACCGCAGGGCTCTGTACTTCGCCCTTTGCTTTTTAACTTTTAAAGTTTTAACAGGCAGATTAAAGCTGCTGATATTGGTCTTTAGACCGGCAGTTTATCTGACCGTGTGTGGGGACTCCCGACGGGTCCTCCCAGTCGATATCAGGCTAAAAATAGGGCAGAAATTGATCGGTCAAGTTTGATTTTTTTCTGCAATCCAGGACCGCATCACCTAGTTGATGTGGTCCTGTGACCCATCGGTGCCCATTCGCAGCATTGTAATCCGATATCACCCAGCCGTTAGTGGGCATATCAGGTTAAGATCCACTCCTTTGGCAACCTCACCAAACAAGCATATCTAAAAGTGTATGGCCACCTTTAGTGACCTGAAGGTGGGCATTGATAGTTCTGTTTCTATTCTTGCTGATGATACTAAATTGTATAAAGTAAGGTAATACAGCAGTAAGAAAAAGTTTTCTTTGTTTATGGACACAGAGAATAAATATACGCTGAATATAAGATGGCATGTAAGTACAGAACATACAGTATGTATGTGCAATGTTACATAAGAACTAAATCCTAAAAATGAATATGGCTAAAAATGCCATGTTTTATATACTGAACGTATTGCACCAGCCTAAAGTTTCAGCTTGTCAATAGCAGCAATGATCCAGGACTTCAAACTTGTCACAGGGGGTCACCATCTTGGAAAGTGTCTGTGACACTCACATGCTCAGTGGGCTCTGAGCAGCTGTTGAGAAGCTAAGCTTAGGGCTCGTCACTAATTATCCAGCAGAAAATGAGGTTGGTCTGTAATATAAGCTGATGCTACAGGGCTGATTATTAAATTCTGATGCTAATTGCACTGGTGTCTGTGCTGCCATGTAGTAATTATCTGTATTAATTACTAATCAGCCTTATAGTGTGACATTTCTATTCTATGTGTACTGTATATTGTGAGTGGGTCCCTAAGCTCAGTAAGTGACAGCAGCACAGAGCAGATGGGGAGCTACTGGGGCATCTTTGGAGACACAGATCTTTTTCTGCTAAAGGGATGTGGTTGCCTTGCGCTGGTACAGAAGCACAAAACATAATGGACAACATTTCCAGCCTACTTTGTTAAGTTATGGCCCCCACACACAGGCCGATAAAAGCTGCTGACAGACGGAAGCTTATTGGCCCTTGGCCCATCCGACGGGCTTCCACTATCGATATCTCGAAATCTCGTTTGGGCAGGTTAAAAAATCCTTTTGGATCGCGGCCGCATCTGTTCGTCTATGCGGTCCCGCAAAACGACCTCCCGTATCGGATCCATTATGATCCGATCGTTGGGCCCTAGGGCCCATGATCGGATCAACCCAATATCGCCCACTTTATTTCTTCTTTAAATGCAAGTCGCTAGGATAAGTCTTTCCGTAGCTTTGTTCATGCAGCTTTGCAGGACATTTTAAAAACAAGGCTGAGCCTGTGTTTCACTCCGGTGATATTGACTTGGCTATATTATTCCATATGTACAGGTGTGTTGGTTTTAGGTTTAGTTATTACAATAATATCCAATGATTAAAGAGGGAGCAGCTGTCTGGCTAAGTGAGAAAAATAACAGCACAATGAGCTTCAGAGATTTACTGAATTCCTTCTCAAACATGAGCTTATAACCAGCTATTGAGAGACTGATTGCAGTACAAGTTCAGCTTTATATCTGAAACAATAATGATAATACAGAAGGCTGGGTTCCTGTAATTAATAATGGTTTGGCCAAATAAACAAAAAAAATCTCTCAGGTGAGTTCCTGGCATGGGAAACTGTAGGTATAGTCTGAGTTATCAATGTTTTATTGCACATTTGCAGCTATAGCTACAGATATTCCAGGTTGCTCCCCTCAAACAATGTAGGTCTCTATAAAAAGATATTGCATAAAACAGCTCATATGTAAAACCCTGCTTCATGTAAATAAACCATTTTTATAACAATATACTTTTTTAGTAGTTTGTACCATTGGTTAATCCTAAATAGAAAATTGCCATTTTAAAATATAAGGGATCGTAGGATTCACGGTGCACACAAACTTACCAACAAACCATACATGTTAGGTCACATGAGCCAATTAACAGACAGAGTTCTGTCTTTTGCTTCCTCACTTTTTCCTGTTACAGTAAAGGTGGCCAAACGAGCTGATCTCTCCATGATAGGCCCACATTGAGGTGGGCAATATCGGAATGACACAATCGTGGGCTCTAGCACCCAACGATTGGATGAGAATGTAGGCAATACGGACGGACCCCATCAATGAGCCGATTTTTTACCCTGCCCGATCAGCATCCGTCTGACTTTCGGACATATATTGATCGGGGACGCCCGTCGGATGGCCCCACACATCGGCCAATAAGCTGCAGACTTGGTCTGTGTTTATCGCCTTTAGAGCTGCAGTATTTCTGGTCAGGTGATCTCTGAGACAGCACACAGACCATCACAAAATGGGGGTTCAAGGCAAGAGATGTATGACAATATTTACTGAAATACATAGACCAGTTTGGTAAGATTCTTTAATATGCCACTTAATATGATATAAACTATCTGCTCAAGTATTCATTTTGGGGGTATAGTTTTCCTTTAATAGATGTTTCCAGCATAATCTACCTAATGCTTAAAGGGCATGTAAAGTCTAAAATAGAATAAGGCTAGAAATACTGTATTTTGTATACTAAATATAAACATGAACTTACTGCACCACAAGCAAATAATTTATGCTTTCAAAGTTGGCTACAGGGGGTCACCATCTTGTAACTTTGTCAAACATCTTTGCAAGACCAAGACTGTGCACATGCTCAGTGTGGTCTGGGCTGCTTAGGGATCATCATAAACAAAGCTGCTTGAGTTCTGCATGGCTGGGAAGTAATCGAGGGCTCCCCCTGCTGTTCATAAGTATGATCCCTTCTCAGCAGTTAGGGACCATCTGACAATTCCTATCCACAGCAGTAAATGAAGGGAGAATTCCACTGCATACAGTCAGGTTTCTTATAAATAGGGTACACATTTTTTAATTGAAGTATATCGGAGATAGGTTTCTTTTTCATTAAAGCAGGTAAAAATGGGATTTTATTTTTTTGCCTTTACATGCGTTTAAAGAGATATAAAGTCATTTACGTTTCCTCATGGCGCACGTTTCTAATAGCTCAGGGAAAGCTGCTCCTCACACTAGTCTGAATGATGTTACAAGTTAGGGTATGGGGATAACTCAAATGGGATTTAAAAAGCCCATCAAGTTCACCCCACCATCACTATTAAAAGCATTAATAAAATCAGCCATCTTTTTAAAGATGGAACAGATGACTTTCAGAGTTTTCAGATTTGCCTCTGTGTATTTGACCTTATTTTGTTAGAGTTTGCTGCACTGCATTACCCTGCAGTGTTTTGAGGGTCCTGCTTAGAAACTTATCAAAATCTTTTATGGCGGACAGTAAAGAATCAGAAATACAAAGAAATATTATCTAGTAGAAATAAGCCTGAAGCAATTAGACTTTCTGAGTCACGGGTGCCATCTTCTCCTCTTCGGTAATCTTCGTGAAGTAATCGCCATATTGGCGCATGCCCAGTTGGCGCAATCTGCTATTTTTTTTTTAACAACTGCACATGCGCCAAAAGTCACGCAACTTCCCGAAGAGCCGGAAGACCCGAAGATTACCGAAGAGAAGAAGATGTCGCCCGTGAACTCCGATGCAACGAGGGGGTAAGTAAAGAGTTAGGGCCATTTACCGAGGGTAACACCTAGGCTGGGGGGGAGCAGGGAGGGGGGTCTATGTAGGGTAGGGGGAATGGGATTTTAATATAAAGGGTTCGCCTTTAAACCATCTGTCTTCTCATTCCAAAATATGCTCATTGCTGTCTTCAGTGATACGTCCCTTTTCTTTAACTGCCGAGTCTTGTCCTGAGAAGTTACCCTTTGGACCCCCCATGTTGAGCTGTTTTCAAGCAAACTCAGAAAGCCTGGCTGCTTTTTATTTCTGGCAGATACTATAATTCATGACCTGGATGAATAAAAATCTTCAGAGACACAAAGAAATATGACATTTTACCGGACGTGTTTCTTTATCAATGATAAGATGCTAAGCTTAGAGTGAAGAATTGTTCTATATTCTTTGCAGTGCTTCACTTAAACAATTTGCTGTAGGTCTTAGTTGCGATTCCTTTTTTTTTTTGTGTTATTTGGAAATGATTTGACATTGTGTTCTGTAGTTTATCAGATTGGAAATGAAAGAATTACCTGTCCCACTGACCAGGCACAGATAGGAATGAAAAGGAGATCAAACACCAATCTTGTTGGTCAGCCTCACTGATCAAAGCAACAAAATGTCATTTCCCCCCAAAATTACGCAAAGTTTTTTCGATTAAAGTAGTTATCTTGTAAATATAACGGTGGTTGTGGGGAAAACTGTGATGGAAAATTTTGGAAAATCTCTCATTCAGAAATAATGTAAATCCCCTCTCAGCGACTGCAAGGGTTGTAATTACTCCAGCTGCCATAACAAAAAGTTGCATTTGAACTGATTTCTTTATCAGCATCCGAAAAATCTATGTGGTGTCACCATCCAGTGGAGCACATTAATGTTTCTAGAGCCCATGTCCTTGCCCACGGAGTGCACAAGCTGTTTGTGCCTATGGTACTCAATAGACAAGTTAGTATTTCATTGAGGGAAACTCTAAAAGGGACTTAAACTAAACTAAAACTGGCTGAACTTGGATATAGGATATCGCCTCTCTCATTAAGAGCTGCAGTTGGAGTTTCATATTTGTTTTTAAGTATATGGATGATCATTAGTGATGGGCAAACTTGTCCAGTTTCGCTTCGCCCAAAAAATCGTGAATTTCCTGCGAAACTACGAAAAATTCAGAAAACACGAATTTTGACGCCTGCATCAATTCTGACGCCGGCGTTTAAGACAACGGGAGTCCAAATAATGTTGATCGTTTGACACGGGCAACTTTTCCGACATGCGTCCAAAACTTTTTGACGCTGGCAGTTTTTCGAATTTATTCTGAAATGCAGAAATTCGCCACAAATTCTCGCCTGAAGAATTTATTCGCCCATCATTAATGAGTTGGCAGGCGAGGAAGTCTTGTAGTCCCATGACCTGTATAAAAACACTCAGCCTTGTGCCTTTATATGGTTGTCAGGCATCTCTGTGACTTGTAATATCCTTATATTATACAGCAGGGGGTACATTACTCACTGTTTAATATATCACTAATCAGCATTTATAAGATTAGATTTAAAGGACAAGGAAAGTCTAAAATAGAATAAGGCTAGAAATGCTGTATTTTGTATACTAAACATAAACTTGAACTTACTGCACCACAAGTCTAATCAAACAAATGATTTATGCTGTCAAAGTTGGCCACTGGGGGCTGCCAACATCTTGGCCTGACCCTGACCCTGCACATGCTCAGTGTGGTCTGGGCTGCTTAGGGATCGTCATAAACAAAGCTGCTTGAGTTCTGCATGGCTGGGAAGTAAGGTGGGGGCTCCCCCTGCTGTTCATAAGTATGATTGTTTCCCTGCTCAGAAGTTAGGGACCATCTGACAATTCCTATCCACAGCAGTAAATGAAGGGAGAATTTCACTGCATACAGTCAGGTTTCTTATAAAAACTGTGCACATTTTTTAATTAAAGTATATTGGAGAAATGTTTATTTTTCATTAAAGAATGTAAAAATGGGATTTTACTGTTTCACCTTTCCTTGTCCTTTAAAGCATAACAAAAGTTCAAATTCTCAGAGGTTGCCATTTGTGAAGCAGATGAGTCCAGCTGTTAAGCAAAATGGGTTGGTGCCTAAATGGTGCCATGCAAGAACAGTACTCAGACTGGCAAAGATTTGAAATGGTAAAATTGAGCACAGGACTAAGTGTGGGTGCAAGGTGTATGGAGCACTAATTAGCACACGTTTACCCCCATTAAGGTGCCATCATTTTACATCTACCCCTTCTTAACGAAGCCATCTGCAAATGGAAAGAAGTGTTCCTATGTGCTTCCCCATGTATCCCCATAATATTTCGAAATATAATTCCAGGCCTCAAGAAAGTTCACTAGAAATGGCAACACAAGAAACGATTCTGCAAGTAGAGGAAATGCACAAAACTAACCGAGCGAAGGAGCCAACTGTGTGAAAGTTCTCAGTCAGACTTATAGTCGGCAAGCGATGTTTACTAAAAGCATGAGCATATTTAAACATGACTCGGAAGATCTTTTGGTTACTGCAAATAATATCTGGATAGTAACAAAAACAGCAAGATTTCCCAGACAAGTAGAAAGTGCAAATAACGCAGGAAGAAATTACGGCTAGATTTTTGGAACATCTGTTTTGTTGTATTACATTAGTGATATGGAGGCATTATAGTATGGGCTGCTTGCCCCGTCTCTTTTATAATCTCTCAACCCACACACTCATTTTCTGCAGTTACTAGGGTTGCCACCTGGCCAGTAAAATTGATGGTTGATCCCATTGTTATTAATAAGGAAAAAAAGATAAATATATAGGAAGGCCGGTGTTTTTTTTCCAACCCTAGCAGTTACCATAGTGTCATTTTATTGTGACAGGTCAGGACATTGTAGAATCTCCATTGAGAGTGATGAGCCTGTTCTTAAAACTCCAGCAACTTAAAGGACCAGTAATATCAATTTTTTTTAAAATTCGTCAGTATACATATAGTAAAAAAACACAAAGAAAAATTAAACGTTGAAATCACTAAATCTTTATTAAGAAATAAATTCCAGAAACTCCGCTTGCGCTCCTCTTCAGAAAAGGCGACGATGATCCATCGTGCGGCGCTCGATTTATCCTCACTGGCTATCTCCTATAAGGGCTCTTACTGACGAGCGGTTGAAGCTGCGCTCCCCTGCGTTCCGTTTCTCTGCGTTCAGCCGCAGGGGAGCGCAGAAATAGACGCATTGGCGTGTAGGCGCCGAAACGCAGGAAAAATGCAGCATGTTGCGTCTCAACCTGCGCTCAGCACCTACACGCGCCTGTGTGAGTACAGCCCCGTTGAAAAAAACCTAATGCGCCTATTCCTGCCCTCCCCTGCGGCTGAAAAACGGAACGCAGCTTCAACCGCTCGTAAGTAAGAGCCCTAAGGAAGGCAGGGAGGAGAAATTAAGTGCCGTACGATGGATTGCCGGATCACATTTTCTCAAGAGGAGAGCAAGCTGAGTTTCGGTAAGTTATTTCTTAATAAAGACTTAGCGATTTAAGAGTTTCATTTGTCTGTGTTTTTTTATCATTGTATACTAACAAATTTTACAAAAAAAAAAATGATGTTACTGGTCCTTTAAATACCAGTAAGCACAACATCCCAAATTTTGGACATACAGGATTTCCTTTATCAAATCAAGCTCCTTTCAACCTAAAAGCAATAAGGTATAAAATAAAATAAAATAAAGGACAAACGTGTACCACAATGTGAAAGAATATTGACATAGGAAGAAGATAAGTTCCAAATATCGACAAAGGAGATAAATTTCAAACAAATGCGATTTTACCTGCGATACCTTCCGTTCCGACGCAATGAGACTAATTGCAGGAGTCACGTCAGATGCGGCAAATGTAAGTAATACAAATAGCGCACGAAGAAGCGGATTGCATTCGACACGACTGTCGGATGAAGACGCAACATTCAGCATTCACAACCCACAGTCGCGTCAGATGCAATCAGCGTCTACCAGCGACATTTGTATTACTTACATTCGACGCTTCTGATGTGACGCCCGTGATTAGTCTCATTGCGTCGGAACGGAAGGTATCGCAGGTAAAATCCTCCGTGTAGTTCTACCCTTACACAAAATAATCCCTGAACGCATTGATTCAGTTCTAACCTTTGAATTTAACCAGTTTTTCGAAAATTTTAAGTTAAATAAGGTCAATAAAATTCAAAAGAATTTATGGGAAAATTAAGATACTACTACTAATCCCCTAGAACCGACTGCAAAAAAATAGTCCAGCTTTCTAGAAATCAAATTCAGAATTTCGTTAAAAAAATCGATTCATAAAGAAATTTGATTTGCCTTGCTTTCGAAGGCTTTCATTTAAAACAAAGCTCAAAGTCAACTCTTTTATTATGTCTGAAATGCAAAGAAACAAACACAAACCTTCTGTAGTATATGGGACTGTCTGAGAATAAAGAAATATTGGACAGAGATACAACATTATATCAATTCTCAATAACTTCGAAATTCGAATTAAAAAAGACCAATTGAAATTTATCAAAAAAGGTTTTTTTCCAAGGTGAATAGGTCAGTTTTTCGATGGAATTCGAATTGTACGAATTGAAGTAACAGCACTAGGGATGCACCGAATCCACTTTTTTGGATTCGGCCGAACCCCCGAATCCTTCATGAAGGATTCGGCCGAATACCGAACCGAATCCGAACCCTAATTTGCATATGCAAATTAGGGGTGGGAAGGGGAAAACATATTTTACTTCCTTGTTTTCTGACAAAAAGTCATGCAATTCCCCTCCCTGCCCCTAATTTTCATATGCAAATTAGGGTTCGGATTCGTTCGGACGGGCAGAAGTATTCGGCCGAATCCGAATCCTGCTGAAAAAGGCCGAATCCTGGCCGAATCCCGAACCAAATCCTGGATTCGGTGCATCCCTAAACAGCACATTCGATCGAATTTGATTTGAAGTTTTTCCAAAAAAAACCTTAGATTTTTTTAAAGTCCACCAATTGACTCCGAATAGGTTTTAGGAGGTCCCCCATAGGCTAAAACAGCATTTCGGCAGGTTTTAGTTGGCGAATGGTCGAAGTCATATTTTTAAAGTGACAGTACATGATAAATTTTCAATATTTGAATTTTTAAATTTGAATCGAATTTTGATTATTCCCTAGTAAAAGTAAACAAAAATTAGCTCGAAATTCTATTTTTTTTTTATTCGAATTTTCACTTTGACCTCTGATAAATCTGCCCCTAAAGGGTTTTCCCTCGTCCGGGCTCTCACCGTCCAGGGAAACCCTCACCCTTTGGAACTTTAGAGCATTGGGGCTTCTCACCCAGCCCTGCTGGCTTCCCCTCCTGGGACTCACTAGCTTCCTCTATAAACATAACATCTACCATAAACATCTACCATAAACATCTACCATACACATCTACCATAAACATCTACCATAAACATCTACCTCACTCATGGAATCGCGTACATTTGTTTGCACTTTTGCTTTACTTTACTCCCCCAGATAAGCATACCTGAATCACACGAGTCTCCACTCACACATTCCTACACCATGTCTGAAACTACATAGGGAGGTTTATTCTCTACATCACCACCAGTTAAGGAAGGTGTAAAACTCCATTAAGGCATAGCTACTGCCTATACCACAGGGATCCAACACATATGTCTCGATGAGACTAGTCACACACCTTTGTGCTTCTTATCAAATTCAGCAAGACTTTTGTCCACAATGTCAGGCTCACACACTTCAGGGGCTTTGTCACAAACAAGCCAACTAATGAGGGTTAGGAGAATTACTTCTAATGACACTCTATATCCTTATGAGTCAGAAAAAATGGTGGAGAAATTCACAATAAAGGGTTACGATAAAAATGCACTCCTTAAAATTCGTGAGGAGGTGGGGAAAAAACCACAAGCAAACCTACAGTACTTACAAAAAAGAATGTCTCACTCAAACAGAAACGTATCCCTTTTGTTTCAATTGATGACACCGATGCTACATTTATATGGAGAATAATCCTAACACATTGGAAGGTGTTCAACTCTGATACTAAGCATGGTCATCTTTTTACCTTACCGCCGATTTATACATACAATCGAGGAAGGAATGTTGGAGATTTGGTAAAAAAGAAAAATGGGTTAAATATAGGGATGCACCGAATCCAGGATTCGGCCGAATCCTTCTGCCCGGCCGAACCGAATCCGTATCCTAATTTGCATATGTAAATTAGGGGTGGGAGGGAAATCGCGAGACTTTGGTCACAAAACAAGAAGTAAAAAATGTTTCCCCCTTTCCACCCCTAATATGCATATGCAAATTAGGGTTTGTATTCAGTTCGGTATTCGGCCAAATCCTTCACAAAGAATTCGGGGGTTTGGCCAAATCCAAAATAGTGGATTCGGTGCATCCCTAGTTAAATATGAATATGGCCTCAACTGCGGCCATTGTACAGACATTACCAAAGAGGATTATGTGGTTCACCCACAAAAAGGTACAAAGCATTTTATAAAGGGCTTCTATACCTGTGATTCAAAGGGCGTAATTTCTTGTTTAAAATGCCCTTGTGGCCTGACTTATATTGGGCAAACGAGTAGACCTGTTAAAATACGCTTATAAAAACATAAAACGGCCATTAGAAATTACAAACCCACCCCCAAAAGAAACAAACAAAGAAACTCACAAGAAAAAGAAGAAAGAAGAAACCCTTTTGTACAAACATTTTTTTGATGAAGGCCATAGAACTTCCCATTTGAGGTGACAGATATTGGAGAAGGTAATGACTGCTGATCCTAAAACTAAAAATTAGCCAAGCGTGAAAGTTACTGGATCTGGTTGTTACAGACACAGACACCTAGGGGCAAATTCACACTTCGCCAGACGTAGTTTCGCCAGGGCTCCGCAAATTCACTAAAATCCGAAGTTGCGCACAGGGGTAGCGTAAGGTTGCGAAGTTGCGCTAGCGTTGATTCGCTATGTAAAGCGAAGTTACGCTAGCGAAGGCTAATTTGCATACGGCACGAAATTCAAATTTCAAATTCAAATTTCAACGTATCTGCACTACAAATGCCTAGAAAACCTTCAAATCAGCAAATAAAAATGTTATTTTGCCCTACACATGTGCCCACTGTCTAGGTAAGTTGCCATGAGTCAGGAAATGTAGGGGGGAAGGAGGGGAGCCCCAAAAATATTTTCGATCTTTTTCAGCCTATCACCCATCATGTAGAAAACACGCCAGCGTTTTTTGGGACTTAGAAAAAAATTTGACTTTTTTTGAAACAATCACTATCTACTCTATTGCGCTTCGCCAGGTCTGAGGTGGAGAAGGAAGTCTAGCGTAAAAGGTAGCGTTCAGTACACTGCGCAAGTTAGTGAATTTGTGTAGTTACGTCACTAGCGAAAATTCGCCTGGCGTAAGGGTGCGAAGTAGCACTAGTGAAACTACGCCAGCATTCGTTAGTGAATTTGCACAGTAACGAAAAATGCCAAACGCTAGCGAATTAACGCTAGCGTTCGTCGCTTCGGCGCTTAGTGAATTTGCGCCCTAAGGGTTAAATGAGGAATTTAGTCTGACTAGGTACTTGTAAGGGCTCTTACAGACGAGCGTTTGAAGCTGCGCTCCCCTGCGTGCCGTTTTTTTCCATTCAGCCGCAGGGGAGCGCCGACATGCGCCTGTGAGTACAGCCCCTTCGAAAAAAACTGAACTGGAGCGCAACTTCCAACGCTCGTCTGTAAGAGCCCTAACAGTTTCAATGTTTCTAATTTGTTTCCTTATTCCTTTACAGATTCTCCTAATTGTTGCGAATAGAATCGAGTAGCAGGGGAAGGTATGGCTAATCTTTCAATTCTTTCCTTATTGAAGAAAATAGGGGTTTGTTGCAATTTTTAACATTGCAGTGTTGTTTTGAGTTCTTGTTGAACTACAAGAGTCCGCATGGTAGTTTTCATCTTAATGTGTCAATTTATTCCTAACAGCATTCAAGTCACCGACTGATGTTCAAACTGTAGATTGAACATCTGGTGGGGTGGATTCCTGTAATTAACATATTTAAGGAAGGTGGTGGGTGGTTTTGTGCACCTGACGAAGGGGTACGCCCCCCCCCAAAACGTTGTTATTGTTGGATTGACATTAAGCACGGGAGGAATCCCTTGAGCAAGTTACGTGAGCTGCAGTTACTTTTGATCATTGAATCATGGACAGGTCGTCCTCCTATACCCCAGGCACCATTCGGAATTAATGGAGAGGTGCGCGTGTGCAACTTCTTGCCTAAATTGTACAACCCCATTAAGGCATAGCTACTGCCTATACCACAGGGATCCAACACATTTGTCTCTATGAGACTAGTCACACACCTTTCACCTTTGTGTTTCTTATCAAATTGAGCAAGACTTCTGTCCACAATGTGGGTTTTCGAACAAATTTTGGCTTGGACTTCAAGCACATGATCAGCAGATGCAGTCTGCCATTGGATAGCCTTGGTCACCTCTTGCTCCCAGACTGGGGTCCCACACTCAGACACACACTCAAGGCACATTTGTCATCACCTGTGTCAGGACTTAACTCATTCTCTGACAAACAGACACTTTCTGTCGGCAACACTCCTTCCACAGCGTGTAAGACAGGAGAGCTCCTTCAACTTCTTTTCCTACATTTAACTCACTGCATACAATATGTGGTGTATCCAGGACCTCACCACACGGAGCCTTAAAGGGATACTGTCATGGGAAAATTTTTTTTTTTTTTCAAAATGAATCAGTTAATAGTGCTACTCCAGCAGAATTCTGCACTGAAATCCATTTCTCAAAAGAGCAAACAGATTTTTTTATATTCAATTTTGAAATCTGACATGGGGCTAGACATATTGTCAGTTTCCCAGCTGCCCCTGCCCAGGAAATTTTGAACCAGCCTCACTCTCTTCTACAGTCACTCCATGTGGCTTACCACTATTGACAGTCATGTTACCTTTTCCATCACCACACTGAAGATTTGTTCTCACTCACCACACGCAACTTCGGTGCGATTCGACACAAAACACAAAACACAGGCGTCACGTCGGATGCAGCGGAAATAAGGGAAGAGATGGAAATGTCGGGCAGTGTCGCTGTGTTGATCCATTGCGACATTGTTGGATAGAGACGCAATCGGACAACATCCGGCAATGCTATTACTTACTTTATTTCTGACACACCTGACGTGACGCTTGTGTTTTTGTGCAGCGTGTTGATTCACACAGAAATAGCCCGTGGCGTTCCTCCCTAAGGGATCAGGGCCGGATTTACATAGCGGGCGCACCTAGGCCCACTGCTGTTTGCCCTCCCTGTCCCCTACCTTTTATTCATGCAAATTTTCATGGAGATTGTATCTCCTGCACATCCGCAGTGTTTTTGAACCAATGTGGGTGTGGTTGGCCAGCATGCCGCCCCCCTAAAATCCTGCCACCCTAGGCCCGGGCCTAGGTGGCCTTCCCACAAATCCGGGCTTGTAAAGGATGACTTTCAGTGGACTGGGAATCTCCACAGTTTATCAGTTATCAGTTTTCTCACCCAACATACCTTTACTTTTTAATAGGGATGCACCGAATCCACTTTTTTGGATTCGGCCGAACCCCCGAATCCTTCGTGAAAGATCCGTCCGAATACCGAACCGAATCCGAACCCTAATTTGCATATGCAAATTAGGGGTGGGAAGGGGAAAACATTTTACTTCCTTGTTTTCTGACAAAAAGTCATGCAATTTCCCTCCTGCCCCTAATTTGCATATGCAAATTAGGATTCGGATTCGGTTCGGCTGGGCAGAAGGATTCGGCCGAATCCGAATCCTGCTGAAAAAGCCAGAATCCTGGATTCGGTGCATCCCTACTTTTTAAGTACTGGTCATATGCTCTGATTAACTCTGCGATTGCAGCGTCAGACTTTTCAATAGTCAGCAGTGTGACCTGGGGCAAGACAAGAGGTGCACTCTACAGGTTTGCTCTCACATCTGCACATAGTCTTAGACCGGCCATACACGGTGCAGGGCTTAGGTTTCACCTCACCTTTAAAGACTTGGAATCAGAGCCAGGCAACAACACATGTTTCTCCCTTTTCTTTAACCCTTCAGGGACCAAAGCATTAATGCAGTTTTCACTTAAAACATTATCTTGCAGATACTCCTGCTCTGCTTTCAGGTGTTCCTGCTGTGAATTACCTCATTCACACAATGTAGGGACACAATTAAACTAGGGGTCACCCCTACACTTTTTACCATGGCTGTTACCTGACACCCCACATTCTCATTAGTCCCACCTGGACATTTGTCAGCAAATTACAAACAACATTTTGCATATAACAGACATTATTAATCATCGGGCTTGATTGCCCCACAACTCCCAGAATAGAGGAAAGTCTGTTCCCAGAACAATTTCCACCTCCCCATCACTGACACAACTACAAGCAAGTGAACAACTTTCCTTTTGGTGGTTTCAAAAGCCAGACATACAGTTGCTTTAGATTCTCTTGTATATCAGGAAACTCCTGCCATGGTAGAACAAATAGTAACAGTTCTTGTAACACCAACGACTCTTTAATGTCCAGTGTGACCCACAGTGAAATCCCATTCACGTTTACAGACTTTTTAACAGTCCCAGTGCTTTCTGGCTGCACACTTAACATTTCAGGTCCCAGAACCTTGCCTTTACTAACACAGTCCCAGTCTTTTACCCCACCAGCGTTCTGTTCACTTTCAACCAACCCTCTAAGAAAAGTCTTACCAGTCCTGAAGGGCATCAGACTCTCTGGAACCTCTGGGGTTAAAACACTGGCCAACCTTGCCCGACTGGACAGTGAAACCAGTGTAACCTCTCTCCTTGTGCCAAGCGCTGGGGCTCCAACCTTTGGGCATCACCTGTTTGGGACTCTTTTCAAACAGCACCAGATGTAGCAGTCTCCTCTGGCTCACGCAAAGTCTCTCTCACTTCCTTGGCCGTCTGTTGCAAATACACAGGTCGCAGCACCTTTAAGGAAGACTGCTGGTAGAACTCACACAAAAATGAGTCTCTTTGGCAAAAGACTTTACAAGAGCGGCCACTGCTCCTTTCAACTCACATTTCACTTGTGGGTCTCTTATCTCTCCCCAACAGCATCTTTACCACAGTTGGTGCACAGATTCTCTCCAGTCTTTGTGGAACTGCCTCCACCCATCGCTATTTTTCTTCTCCTGTTGCTTTCCAACAGCCTCCTGCTGAACAGCTGAACCACAAGGATTAGCAGCACCAGTTGCCATATTAGCACAGTCTCAAGGGTAATGCTTACCAGGCTTCTAAAGGGCATGTAAAGGCAAAAAAATAAAATCCCATTTTTACTTTCTTTAATGAAAAAGAAACCTATCTCCAATATACTTTTATTAAAAAATGTCTACTGTTTTTATAAGAAAACTGACTGTATGCAGTGAAATTCTCCCTTCATTTACTGCTGTGGATAGGAATTGTCAGATGGTCCCTAACTGCTGAGCAGGGAAACAATCATACTTATGAACAGCAGGGGGAGCCCCCGCCTTACTTCCCAGCCATGCAGAACTCAAGCAGCTTTGTTTATGATGATCCCTAAGCAGCCCAGACCACACTGAGGATGTGCACAGTCTTAGTCTTGCAAAGATGTATAACAAAGTTACAAGATGGTGACCCCCTGTAGCCAACTTTGAAAGCATAAATTATTTGTTTGATTAGGCTTGTGGTGCAGTAAGTTCATGTTTATATTTAGTATACAAAATACAACATTTGTAGCCTTATTCTATTTTACACTTTACATGCCCTTTAAGCAGGTGTATGTCTCTTCAAAGCTCGGGCCGCATCCAAGCACCAATGTGACATGCCACTCGCCTGCATGTGCACTTTATGGGGTATTTAATGTTTGGTAGGATTTGGAGCTTAGAGACAGGAACACCAAGGCTTTGGATAAAACACAGGTTTATTAGGCACTGGACATCCCCAACAAAAGGCAACCGAAAACACAGTTCAGCAGATTTCACTCAGCCCTGCTGGCTTCCCCTCCTGGGACTCAGGCTCACTGGCCTCTGCCAGTCCCTTCTCCTCTCCAGGGATTTAGGCTCAGCAGCAAGACCTCTTCTGCCAGGCACGGTCTCTCCCAGCAGCACCCCAAATTCCCTCCACTCTAGGAGGTGTCCGGAGAGAGCCCTGATGTATGATAAAACAGGCCTAGCCTTTCATCCCTAGCTAGCTCCTCTCTGTCACTATTTAATTACTTGGCTGAGAGGGAATATTAACCCTACCTGTGCTGGATGTCCCTCTGCAACCCATATCATGCAACTTACATGCACTCTTTTCGATGCACTTTCCTCCAAGACAATGGTGTTTCCCAATCGCCCTGTCACAATATCCCCATTTTTGCACTTGATACAAGCAGCATCATGGAGACCTATTTTGAATAAATGGATAGATGCAAATCCTTCAACCAGAAACAATTATTCCCTCTGTGCTCTTATAAAGCAATAAACTTTAGATTCGGCAATGGCAAAGTACATAAGGAATACTGGGGAAAAAAATGGCAAATATATCTGTTGCAGAAAAGAGAGAACATTTTCCATACTCCATCAACCTTTTTTTACCCATGAGCCATATTCAAATATAATGAAAGTTGGGGAGCAACACATGGATAAAAAGTGCCAAAAAGGACTGTAATTGCCTATTTGGTAGCCCTATATGGACCGGCAGCCTATAAGAGACTCTATTTGGCAGTACAAATGTTTTTTATGCAACTAAAACTTGCCTCCAAGTCAAGAATAAGCACCTGCTTTGAGACCACTGGGAGCAATATCCAGAGGGTTGGTGAGCAACAGGTTAATCTCGAGCTACTGGCTGGGGATCACTTCTCTTTAACCAAAATACTTCAGGCATAATCTTGGATTTTAGATCTAGTTTTATATGTATGTTAATAATGAAAGATCACTTGTTTTGGCATATTCTATGTTGATGTGATTTGAATGTGATTCTATCCTTCATATTCATTGTATTCAATATAAAACAAAACAAAAAAAGATTAAAAATAAATTCTTGCTGCTTTTGAGAGAAATGTCTCCGGAATGTTTCCAGCATGATCGTTATTATTCAGCTATAGCAAGTAATGGGGCATTTACACAGAATAATAGAGCTCTTGGCCGACTAAAGGATAAAAAAAAAAAAGGAATTTTCATTTTCTCAGCCTCAACAACAGTTCTACTGTGTAAGTGTATGTGCAGATAGGTGGAAGGCACAAATGATCATGAATTGGCTGTGTTCCTAATGAGTAACCCATAATAGGATCACTAGAGTCCTCCAAGGTTATTTCCATCCTGTAATTAAGAAGACAATGGGCAGAGGCCAGGGCCAGGGACATTTCTTCCAGCAATGATACTGAACTCTGAGCAGAATCATGAATCTCTCCAAAGGTTTTTGAGTTGCTAAAGATGTTGCATCAGCAGAGAAGAGTCTATGGCGCAAATTCACTAAGCGCCGAACGCTAGCGTTAATTAGCTAGCGTTTGGCATTTTTCGCTACTGCACACATTCACTAACGAACGCTGGCGTAATTTCGCTAGTGTTACTTCGCACCCTTACGCCAGTCGAATTTTCGCTAGCGACGTAACTACGCAAATTCACTAACTTGCGCAGTGTACTGAACGCTACCTTTTACGCTAGACTTCCTTCGCCACCTCAGACCTGGCGAAGCGCAATAGAGTAGATAGGGATTGTTTCAAAAAAAGTCAACATTTTTTCTAAGTCCCAAATAACGCTGGCGTGTTTTCTACATGATGGGTGATAGGCTGAAAAAGATTTACATTTTTTTTGGGGCTCCCCTCCTTCCCCCCTACGTTTCCTGACTCATGGCAACTTACCTAGACAGTGGGCACATGTGTAGGGCAAAATAAAATTCTTATTTGCTGATTTGAAGGTTTTCTAGGCATTTGTAGTGGTGATAGTGTTCCTCCATTGAAATTTGAATTTCACGCCGTATGCAAATTAGCCTTCGCTAGCGAAACTTCGCTTCACTTGGCGAATTAACGCTAGTGCAACTTCGAAAACTTACGCTACCCCTGTGCGCAACTTCGGATTTAATGAATTTGCGGAGCGCTGGCGAAAATACGACTGGTGAAGTGTGGCGAATTGTGGCGAAGTGAGCTGGTTAAATGTTAGATCAGAAAGATAAGGGATAAATCACAGAATTTTTTTTATGCTATGTTGTGGCTTGCAATCAGGGTCAACTGTTGGGGGGTTATTTATCAAAGGTTGAACTTTAGAGTAATGTGAATTTTTTTTCAACCTTAATGAATCCAATTTTATTCACAATAAAAAAAAAAATTCAACCGAAATTCAATTGAATAGTCCTGACCCTAAAACTCAAATTGAAAAAAAACCCCTCACTTGACAAATTTATTTTGACGCGCGACATTTAGTAAATCTGCCCCTTGGCGTCTTTTTAGTAGTTTATAATTCAGAGTGTGAACTGGGTACTTTTTTCACCCATTAGTGCCAAGATAGTACTGAATTCAATTAAATAAATATTTATATCACACCACTGCAATAACAGCATTCATAGTACAATAGTTTTCTCACTTTTTCAAAACGTGGCAGACTTCTAGCATGAAATATACAGTCCAAGCCACAAGATACTAAAGTATGACATGCAGAAATATGGTAAAAACAAAAAGAGATCTGAAAACATGTTTGCAGTGTCTGTAGAAATGAAATCTATACTATTAGGCAGAGAAGCTGAAAAGAAGACCTGACTGCAATGAAGGAGACAAAAGGATCTGATCGGCAGTAGTGATGGGCGAATCTGTGCTGTTTCGCTTCACCTGAAAATTTTCAAATTTTGCGGTAAATTTGCGAAACAGCGAGAAAATTTGCAAACTACATATAAGTCAATGGGCGTCAATACAATTTCACGCACTCGACTATTCTGACATGCAACAAATTATATTCTGCGGCGGATTTTTCACCAGCAAATTTGTCGGAATTGCCAGTGAAATAGTTGATTCAAGTCTTCTGCAGTCTAGCCAATCACTGTGCATCTGTACATGACTGGATAGACTGGAAGGATTCACTCTGCAGCCTTGCCAATGCCAGTGCAGCTGTACTGGGACTTAAAAGGGGAACTGTTGCGAAAATAAAATCTTATGTAAGCTCCAGCATACTGAAATAAGAAATGTTGTAAATACAATTAATTCTGCATTGTTTTTGAAATAATCAAGTTTATCTTCACTATCCCTCTCTCAGCATCTGTTTCTCTTCATTCTGTCTTCATCCAGCAGTTGGGTGTCAGATATTTATTGACAGTTAGATCCAATATATCTTATAAGGGGGCTCCTTTTGCCTAGAAGATGTATTAGAGCTCACTCTATTAAAATCACCAGACATCATGTCTCTCTACATGCAGAATTTGTGCAAAGGGCAGTTATTTTGTTAGATTTTGTTTGTACTGGAATCTGCTATTTGAGTGAGCTCTAATAAATCTGCTAGGAAAGGAGCCCCCTATAAGATATATTGGATCTAACTGTCAGTGAATATCTGACACCCAACTGCTGCATGAAGACAGAATGAAGAGAAACAGATACTGAGAGAGGAATAGTGAACAAAAGCTTGATTATTCAGAAATTATGTAATGTATTTAATATAGGGATGCATCGAATCCAGGATTCTGCCTTTTTCAGCAGGATTCGGATTCGGCCGAATCCTTCTGCCCAGCCGAACCGAATCCTAATTTGCATATGCAAATTAAGGGCGGGAGGGAAATTGCATGACTTTTTGTCAGAAAACAAGGAAGTAAAAAATGTTTTCCCCTTCCCACCCCTAATTTGCATATGCAAATTAGGGTTCGGGTTCGGTATTCGGCCGAATCTTTCACGAAGGATTCGGGGGTTCGGCCGAATCCAAAAAAGTGGATTCGGTGCATCCCTAATTTAATTTATTGTATTAAACTGAGAAAAAAGCAGTATGCGCAGACAGAAAAAGGCTTGGAATAAGGTAATAGTGCATCATTTTATTATTAGTGCATTATTTCATTATCAGTAAAGCTCCTGACTTGCAATCTCATAATGTCTTGTGCATGTGTGTCTGCCAAAGGATGTGTCTGTTTTGCTTATCTAACATCCAAGTCTGGATTTGTGTGTCTGAACCTGACCCAGATCTCCTTGTGTGCTGCCTATAGAATTCTGTATTAGTGTACTTGTTAAGTATTGCCACAAATGGGGTATATTTATTAAAAAGTGAAGTTAGAGATCACCGCTCTCCGTTCTTTTCTATGGGATTTTTAAAAGTGTATTTTTCAATCGGTGGAAGTGGAAGCTCATCCTTTGATTAATACGCCTTTCAAAATCCCATAGAAATGAATGGAGACTGGCGGAATTTCACTCTAGAGGACTTTTTGTTAAATATACCCCAATGTCTCTACTACTGATGTGCGGGTCAGCTTTTAGCCGATCCTACCACCCTTCAAAAGAGGCTGGTACAAGCCTGGGACCCACAAAATAGTAAATCCGGAGTCAGATAGTAAACCTTTTACTATCTGACTCCGGCGTTACTATTTCGTGGGTCCCAGGCTTGTGCCGGCTTCTTTTGAAGTCTCCTGGTATTTGCTCCCCTTGCTGAAGGTCTGGGGCGTGTGCACTAGCCCACCATGTACAGCAATAAGCGCTTTCAACACATCTAAATATAGCGTATACTGGTTATATATTTGTAAACTTTGTGAACCCACACCTGATTCCTTTTATAGACCCGCACCGACCTGAAAAAAGGGGCGGGCATCTATAAAAAAAAGGAAGCCGGAAATGCAAAGTCGTGGATTGGGAGAGCAGGAAGAAGAGCTGAACCCAGAGGTTGTGAGGTCTGCCCGAACCCCCCAGACCTGCGGGTATCAAGGCACATCACTAATCTCTTCCCGTTATGTCTTTTATATATGCTTTTGTCACTGATTGAGTAGATCCCACGCACAATACTGACCATGGGGGGCATTATTCATGGAACTGGCACAATTGTTATTGGAACTGTATTTATGGTCATGTTTTCAGCTATATTATAAAAGGGAGTGGCACTTTATTTTTATGCCATGTGGTCTGGGGGGAATCTTTATTGAATTGGTACCATGCTTACACAGCTACATTCTTGTGCCATTTGACTATTAAACAATTCATTGATCATAAAGCTGTAATTAGCCTCCCCAAACCAAAAATATAACCCTCCACCTGTGCCTGTACCACTACTTTGTGAGCTATTCATCTCACATCTGGAATTAATGCAGCATTTCTCCCAAATGAAGAGGTGTGTTCCTTTCAGGCTACTGCCACATGTGTCTGTTTCTCTGCCTCCATCCACTCGCTCAATGAAATTTGATTGGTGGTGGTTGACTCCTCCCACTTTGTGTCATCCAACAAATGTCGCTGTTGCATTCAGGGTGACCCTATAATTATGTTATTCAAGTTTGGCGAGTGTAGCTTAAAAGCTGCAAGAGTGGCAGCAGTTTGAAAATCTTAGCTGTCAGTCAATGGAAAAATTGGGGTGTTGGGAGTGCTGTCCCATAAAGATGGGAAGTGTGGAGCGTTTGGGTGTTGTACCCTTAAAACGGTAGTTTCAAAAAGGGGGGGGCTACAAAAAAGACTAAGTGGAAAAGTCGATGAACCATATTATGTTGGTTTGAAAAAGGGAGCAGCAGAATCCCAGGCGGTTTCTGAATTTGAGGAGCTTGCAAAGGCAATTAAAACCTGACAGTCATTGTTCTGGTGGGGCCATGTTGTTCGCTGGTGTCCAGAAGAAGAAGGCAAAATGAGACGAATCACATCGTTCTCTGTTAAAATAAAGGAAACCAACAAATCCATTGAAATCAATGGAAACTGCACGATGCCATTCGTACAGTCAGCTCTTGCCTAATATATGCTCTAAATGACTAGTGCTGAGCTTAATAAATGGTTAGGGAGCACCCCTTATATTCCAAAAATCATTAGCAGTAGTAGCGGTGCGACTCCCAAACATATGGGCAGCGGATCTTTCCCCAATGTGCCCACCAAAGGAGGGTGTTATCGGGTTAATCCAAATGTTCGGCCCTAGGGCTGAACGATCGGATTATATGATGGAAATGGGCGCAGACAGGTCGTAGGACTGCACCAACTATCCGATGTGGTCCTCGATCACAGGAAAAACCTGCCCGATTGATATCTGCCCAATTTTCATCCTATCGATTGGGGAGACCAGTCATAAGCCCAAATACACGGGCAGAGAAGCTGCCGAATCTAAAGTCTAAAGGTCCGATATCGGCAGCTTTAAAGTGGACCCGTCACCCAGACATAAAAAGCTGGATAACAAAAGTCCTTTTCAAATTAAACATGAAATCCAAATTTATTTTTTTATTAAAACATTCATAACTGTTGTAAACTCATTTAATCTCAGCTGTCAATCAAATATTGCCTACCCCTCCTCTATGCCTTAGGCATAGAGGCGGGGCAAGCAATTACTTTCACTTTCCATTCAGCACTTCCTACATGTCACTGCTCTCCCCACATTCCCCCTCTCTCTTTAATTGTGTAGCAAGGACATGGGGATGGACATCAGGTCCCCCATTCTGGTGCACAAACAAGATTCTGAGATGATACAAGGCTTGTCTTAATAACAGTGTCCACAAAATGGCTGCTGCCTGCTTGCTATAATTATGAATTCCCAGACTGAAGGAAACAAGATTCAAATAATTGATATTGTGTAATTAAAGTTCATTTTGCTTAACTAACGTGATAAAAGAGGATTTTGAATAATTTTTTTTGGGTGACAGGTGACCTTTAATCTACCCGTGTATGCCCACCTTTAGGGATAATGTGTGCATCTGTCTGTGGCTATCTCAGCACTGGAAACCATTACACATGACTTTTCTTTGTATTAAACTGAAGCAACAAAAAGAAGTAACCAGAAAATGACGAGCTTCCGTAGAGTTATTAGCCACTAGTTAGGCCACTTGAATAAGGAACAAAAGAGAACATGCGCAGTTTAATGAAAAAAAAGCATTTCTTTAATTGTGATTCCATTTATTTAGAGTTGCAGAAAATGTCTCACATTTACCGCAACCACTGTAAAAATGTCACTGGGTTTTACCTGAACATCAAATGAAGAGAAGAATAAGCTCAACGGCTTCACACAAGAAGAGACGTTATCATTCAGCATCCCACAAAATAAATGAAAAGACATTTACGACAGAAATGTAATTTAGCATTAATAAAAAGAAAAAAAACCCACATTGAATAAAGACGTTAATGTTACTTTTTCTTTATACAGGTTTAACAAAGAACTTTTTAAAAATTTGCTGATTTACTGTAATATGGACTTTAGCCATTTGAACACCAGATTCTTCAGCTCTTTATGCAATCAGGCGATGTTTTTGAAGGCGTAGGGGGTTTGAACCACATTTTTGATTAAAAAAAACCAAAAAAAACACAAAAACTAGAGTCAATTTAAGAGAAACGAACCCGATTCTGAGATGCTTTCACACAAGCAGGCTGTAACAACTGGAAATTCCAACAGGAGAAACATTAACAAATGTCAGACTAGAAAGGGTATAACAGGTCAAGACTTGGTTATTTAGAAATAAATGTCATGTACCACCTTAACAATGTCCCACATTTTTAAGCTCATTCAGCGGTAGGGTTGCCACCTGTCCAATTTTGACCCGGAGAGCCCGATATTTTGATAGGTTGTCCGGGTCAAAACTTCCTGCCCGGTTTCCAAATAAGGAAAACCAGGCAGCATTCCCTTGATTGACACGGTGATTGACCAATCGCAGATCGCCATGTCATGCACCTGCCCCTGTCACAACCACCTACATCATGTCCCTCCCACTGACTGCACGGCCCGCCCCCCTGCCCGGTCTCAGCCGTATGGAAAGGTGGCGACCCTATTCGGCGGGGAGCATAGATCCGTGTCAAATTTCAAAAACAAACAGACTCCACCAACCAAGAGAATATGGGGAAGATTAATCTCTATAAACCGGGATTGAAATACTGATCTTTCTTGGGAATGGATAATGCAAACTGGAGTTAAATTGTTTTTCAATTTTGAAAAGCGTCTCAGATCTGTGGCACTATTCTTTTACAACTACTACATTTTAATTTATGTAATGTACTTTTCCTGCAAAATTTGGAAAAGCCAATATGTAGTGAATAAACCTCTTTAACAATTAAACTCATCCTACAACCTGAGGCTGTGCCCATCATTAATACGCTTCATTGCGCCTCTTTTATTTCAACCACATTTTCAAAAAGTACGAATTGGTAACTAACAAAGGTTAAGGATATCCGTTTCCAACAGTTTGCTCCCTGCTTTGATGACATTAAGGAACCTTTATCTAAATATATTAGTGAAGACCTATGGCTCATAGGGGTTATTTATCAAAGTAGAATTTTTTTTATGCTTATTTACTATTACATTTTCCCGAAAAAAATTGCTTTTGCAGGAAAAAAAAATCAGATTTTAACGATTCTTTTGGATTTTTCATCCAAAAACTCAGACTCAGATTTTGTTATGTTTTTTGCCCAAAAACTTCAGGGTATTGCAAGAAACCCAGCGCACATCAAAAAATCATTGGGACCTCTCCCATTGACTTATATGCAACCTCGACAGGTCTGAGATGCCGGATTTTCTGATTCTGACTTTGCCATCCTCGGGGTTTAATAAATTCCAAACAATTTGTGATTTTTTTAAAAGTCCGATTTTATAAAAGAAAAAAAAAATTAAACTGTTGGGCTCTTTGAATTTTTCTTGATTTTTGCATTCGGAGTTTAGTAAATAATCCCCTATGCGTCTCTTTATGGTACAGTAATGGTAGTCTGCTGTTAATTAACCCACACACAACTTTATCGTACAACAGTCAAATATGGCTTAAAAACAAAAAAAAAAAATAAGCTCCCACCACAATTACTTTTTTTTTTATAATTCAGAGGAAAGAAATAATTGCAGAGCAATTTTAGCACATTTATGGCACATAAAACATGAGTATGAGTAATCAATATTCAGCACGACAATGTTTCCTGTAGGTTATTTTCTATTTGCATTATCCACCTGAATCCTCTAAAATTCTCCATATATTGCTTTTTTTTCAAAATAATTGCAACTTATTGTATAATTAACATCTTATAAGAGACACAGAGTGAAACATGTGAAAAATATAAAATGAAATTGAGCTTTTCCAAACAAGTCTAGCGATCAATCCTCACCAAGTCAGGAATTACTTTGACCTTCAATTAAAGGAAAACAACAATCAGTAATAATCAAGCCAAACCTAAGCAAGCCCAGGCATTCCTTATGCTTTGGGAATACATATACCTAAAAAACAAGCTTGGTAACCGCTTTCTAAAATAAACCATGGGCTTTATTTGCCTTTTCTTTAAAGAGCAGTACCAACTCATTTGTATTTCTGTAAAGCAATGTATCTTCACAAAGTAAAGAAATAAAACATTCCTTAATCAAGAGGCGAAACATACAGGGAAGATAATTGGCTCTTGATAAAATTGAGCATTACGCATGTAAAGCTGGCCATAGACGCAAAGATCCAATTGTTCGAATCATCGTACGATCGGACTTTCCCATCTCCTGACCTGCCACTAACCATTCAGATCAAATAAAGTAGTAAAAGAACAGATCAGTCGATGTTCTGCCCCTGACAGCAATCGTACGAAAGTTATGTCCGACCAAAGCTCCCACTGAAAATCGTACGATCAGCAATAGACGCAGAGATTTTATCGGCAGCCGACAGAAATCTTTTAACCTGTCCGATCTCCGTCATATGAAAAATGTCAGGACTCTCCACACACGGTCCGAAAATCGTACTAATCCTCGATTCGTACGATCAGATCTTTGTGTCTATGGCCAGTTTAAGAACGAGGGATTGTAAGCTTCACTGGGGCACTGTATGAAGGATAATAACAACAATGTGTTGACACAGAACAGAAATGACCTGATTTATTAGAACCCTAGGAATCATGGAGACTCTCCTTGCTTGAGTACAAGAGAGCTTGCTTGAGTCCAGTGACAGCCTTTGAGTTGTGCAGCAGTGAGATAAAGTCACATTCACGAGTGCTATGGCTTTTACCAAAATATTTGGTCCAGGGCAGGATAATACTGTTAAGGCTGTTTCATTGGGTTAAGGTCCTAGGCACACCATTATAGGTGCATATGTTTTCTTATGCATAAATAAGGTTTCTCTAGTTGTATATCTGATTATATCTGACCAGGGACTGGATCGGTTGCCATTTTAGCATCAGGAATTAGTTTATATTTTTGGATGCAGCTTTATTCTAGATTAACTCAATGACGTGCAGATGTTAGCCTCAGATGAACGATCGTACGTCGCACTCTTCCGACCTGCCACTAACCATTCAGAATAAATAAAGTAGTAAAAGAACAAATCAGACAATGTTCTGGCCATGAAAGCAATCGCATGAAAATGATGTCAAACAAGTGACAGTCACCCATTGATATTGTCAGGCAACACATGCATGGATATTATCGTTAGCCGACAGAAATCTTCTAACCTGTCCGATCAACTAAATGACTGACCGCCATGGCACAAAAACTGCCAGGGCGATCCGCACACGGTCCAAAAAAACTTAAAACCTTTGATTAGTCTGACTTTATCTTTGCGTCTATGGCAAGCTTAACGCAGGGCAAACGGTTGAATCAAGAAGCTCCTTGGTTTCTTCAAAAATGATCAGCCAAGACATACACAACACCTAGAACCCCTCATCTAAGTTATATATATTTCAGATTCAGTAATAGATTTTCATTCATTCATTTTGCTGGGTTTCCATGTGTTCACTACACTGGTTGTATGTATATTACTATGCAACTGCCAACCACACTCAATACCATTAGACACTCAAATATGTTCACAAATGTCTTCGATTTTATTTCTCTGTTTTTAATAATGTTCAGTGTTTGTTTAGAGCAGAAAAAGAATCACATCCGTAAAGATTTAAATGCGGGGGAAGATCCTTAGCAGGTTTCTGATGCACTATTTTTTTTTTTGCGAGGAGAGATTTTTGGGCAAGGAAGAGACAATTTGGTTCATTCAGAAAATATTGATGGTGTTGCTGCCTCTAGGGGGTATATTTATAAAAGAGTGAAGTTAATAGTGAAGTTCCGCCACTAGGGTGAAATTTCGCCACTCTCCATTCATTTCTATGGGATTTTTATAGGTGTATTTATCAAAGGGTGAACTTTCACCCATTGATAAATACGCCTTTCAAAATCCCATAGAAATGAATTGAGAGCTGCGGAATTTCACTCTAGTGGCGGAATTTCACTCTAGTGGCGGAACTTCACTCTTTGATAAATTTACCCCTAGGTTTCTTATTACCATAAAGGGGGTTCTAGATGATACAAACTAAACCTCAAGCTGTTCTTTCTTCTTCTCCTCTTAATCTAACACATAGAATTCTGGTTTTGCCGATGGATGGGCAGTAGGAGCTAAAATGGTATTATTCTGCAGTGATGAACAATATCATCACAAAGGCAGGTACATTTTCACAGACAATAATGACGAAAACAACCCTATTTGTCACTAATCTAGTAAATTTGAAGAAAACATTTTTTGTTTCAAAAGATCAATTCCCACCCATTTATTATACACTATACAAGCTATAATACAGTCAATAATTACATTGTGTAGTCAAAACAAGCTGCGGTAACCTTTTAAAAACTCTCTCTTTATTCAGTTATCCCCACATTGAGAAAAATAAAATATAAAAATATATTAAATCATACTTCCTAATATACTCATGCTTTTATTTTTTCCATATATAACTTTTTATGATACCTAAAATAGACATAACTATATGTGTGTGTGTGTATATATATATATATATATTTAATAACTTCAAATATGTACAGTATATCTGGTATCTGCTAAGAAATGGCCAACACATTTAGGGTGTTATTTATTAAAGTCCAAATGCCAAAAACTCAAAAAAAATTAGTTTTTTTTAACTATAAAATCCAAATTTTTCCCCCCGTGATTTATTATACCTAGATGCTACTAAAATCCAAATCTGAAAATACTCCATCTCAAAACTGTTGGGTCCTATAGAAGTCAATGGCAAAGGTATAAGTTTGAATATATCATAATCTGCGCTGAGTTTCGACCAGAAATCGGAAAAAAAATCAGGGGCTTCCAGAAATTTCACAAAAAATTTAGCTTTTCGGCCATACAACACCAAAAATTCAGGGTTTTTTTTTTTTTTTCACAAAAACCCAATTTTCTAAAGTTTTTTCGCAAACCGATTTTATTGAGTTTTTTTCAATGATAAACAAGGTCAAATTGTGGATTCTAGTTTGGTCAGACTTTTTTTTTTTTTTACTTAAAAAAGCAGTTTTCCATAGAGTTAGAAATAAGGTTCCAATGAAGTAGTCAGGAAAAGTACCTTCATACTACTGATTTTCAATTCAGTTTTTGTTCTTACGTCTTAATAAGGCGAGGGATGTTTTAGAATAGGGCAAATAATTTTGGAAATCCCAAGTCTTCCCAAAGTGATTCTCCTAAAGTCAGAAAATGGCTTAAACAATTCATTTGAATTTGCGGTATTATGACCCATTCATATATTTACTTTAAGACATATGTAAACAACATTTAACAAGTGCAACACTGCCATGTGCTAAGAATTAAATCAATGTAAACCAGTAATTAGAACTTTCTCAACATAAAGCAAGCATGACTAGTGAAAGGGAAAGTATACCTCCCTTGTTGGCAAGAACTCATTCAGTTGGGTTTATGTAGAAGAGGTGCATCAACACTATCTCAATACACTTCTGATTCTACAGATTGAAAGCAAACCATGATAATTGTATAAACCATTATCTGCCCCCTTAGGCTTACAGTGTAACAGAACTTCTCTCTCATCTAGTTCCATTATGAAGTTATATATTCTGGAATCTTAAGACTCTGTGCTTTCCAAATAATCTGGGCCCTGCACACTAAGGAAAGCAGAGGGACTTCAAGTACTAACTAGAATTCTTCACTTCACAATGAAATAAGGTAAGGGAGGGGTTGAATTATACTGTGAGCCTAAGGGGGCTGAAATTGTTTGTATATTTTTTGTGGTTTCCTTTCGATCTGGAGGGGGTATATTTTGCCTTAAATTGACAGATTTGTGTTGAAAGATAAGTCATCCATGATGGCATTCCATCGCATTGTTCTCCACAATATGCACTAGATGATGTCTACATTGTTTAGTGACTTTTATGAGAGATCTAAAAGTATTAAATAAGTGGTAAGCATGCAAACATGCTGTATTAACATTGTGATCAAAAGCAATATTTTTTTTATTTAAAGACTACTAGCTTCTCATGTAATTGCCTTCCATCCTGGTAAACCCACTTAGATCTGACCAGCAAAGTGGTAGATTTAAGATTAGCAATTCCATGTTCTGAATTCATTTATTCCTGAGAAGACTTAAAGATTTGCTTTGCTTTCCACGAGTCAGCTCTTTTATTTAGTTATGTGCTTAAACAGATAAAGTACCTCCAATCCCATGGATCCTATCAAGAACAGTCCCACAGATAGTTCGTCTCTAGAACAAAAGGCTTGACCTGTGCCCTTAAAGCATGTTCCATGTACTAGAAATTCATACAGAAAATGTAGCCCTTGGCCAATCAATATATTTACCTATTACTTGTATGGGACCTGTCAACCCGAATGCTCGGGATCTGGGGTTTTTCAGAAAAAGGGATCTTTCTGTAATTTGGATCTTCACACCTTAAGTCTAGTAGAAAATCTTGCAAACATGTAATAAACTTAATAGTCTGGTTTTGCTTCCAATAAGGATTAATTATATCTTAGTTTGGATCAAGTACAAGCTACTGTTTTATTATTACAGAGAAAAATTTCATTATTTAAAAAAATTTCAATTTGGATAAAATGGGAGGTGGCCCTTCCGTAATTTGGAGCTTTCTAGATAATGGATCCCATACCTATACTCTAATTAATTTACTGGGTGGGTTTAATAAACAACCGGAAAAAAAATGTGATTGGGCCTGGATAAGAAAATACAAATTCTCTTTTGACTGGCATTTTTCTAGAGTATGGTCTGGGGTTTTCTCAGTGTGTTGTTTAACAGAATATATGGAGCTCATTCGATGAAGCATTCAGCCGCCCTAAACAAGTAAAAACAGACTCATTAAGGCCTTTAACAATCAATATATTCACAAACTAGAGTTACACAGATTAACCTTTTATACATTTTTGGGTTGCAATGTTAATAACAAGCCCATCAGACATTACGACCAAAAATGTTACATACATATCCAGCAACAATGACTAGCAACTAAAACTATTAGAAAACGATGTTATACAGGGGATATGGATACCACCAATAGACCTTAGGCCGCATTCATGCTATGTAACCAAATAGAGTAAAGCTGGCCATACACGGGCCAATAAAATCTGCAGACAGCTTATAGGCCGTGTGCGGGTCCCTCCGACAGCTTACCCAATCAATATCTGGCCGACGTTGATCGGGCAGGGTTAGACATCCCGTCGGATTGCAGCTGCATCTGTTCGTAGATGCAGTCCGATGATCCGACCAATAGTATTGGCAGCATAGTAGGGCCAATGATTGAGTCAGACCAAAATCGCCCCCCCATCGCTCATTTGATGAAATAGCGAAACGAGCGGATCTCTACGTGTATGGCCACCTTTAGAGCTTAAAACAGAAACGGATAACAATGGTCCTCAAGCACGACGTATACATCATGTTGTATCTACACAGGGAATATAACTTCATGGCTTTATCATTCCCTTTTGTACTTGATACATAATCACTTCATGGCTACTATTTTGTATGCAAGATACCTGTATGCAAAATGTAATGGGCTGAGTTTATTGGCACTTGAGGACTGGCATACTCTATGCTTCAATCTATATACAGAAATAAGAATTCATAATACAAAAATGATTTGGGATTTACCAAAGCCTAAGGGGTAATAACCTAGTACAAAGAACGTACCATAGTTTGAGTCCAAAACTAAATGTGCTTTAGTAAATTACATCCACACTATAAACTTTTTTTAAAAAAAAGTTATGTGATGTTTTCTCATTACCGGCAACAAAAGTAGTTACTGTAAATTTTGTGTGGGATCACAACGTAAAGGCTGGTTAAAGGGGACCCGTCACCCAAAAAAATTATTCATAATCCTATTTTATCACATCAGTCAAGCAAAATTAACTTTAATTACACAATATAAATTATTTGAATCTTGTTTCCTTCAGTCTGGGAATTCATAATTATAGCAAGCAGGCAGGAGCCATTTTGTGGACACTGTTATTAAGACAAGCCTTGCATCATCTCAGAATCAGAATGGGGGACCTGATGTCCATCCCCATGCCCTGGCTACACAATTAAATGGTGAAGGGAACGGGGGAATGTGGGGAGAGCAGGGATTTCTAGGAAGTGCTGAAAGGAAAGTGAAAGTAAGTGTCTGCCCTGCCTCTATGCCCAGGGCATAGAGGAGAGGCAGACAATATTTGATTGACAACTGAGATGTTTAAATGAGCATCTTACAACAGCTATGAATGCTTTAATAAAAAAGAGAAATTGGATTTCATGTTTAATTTGAAATGGACTTTTATTATACAGATTTTTATGTCTGGGTGACAGGTCCACTTTAATTCGAAAGGAGTTTGCTACAAAACAAGTTTGAAATATAATTCAATAGGCTATAACGAAGGCTACACATGAGAATTTAAGATGGACAAAGGTTTCATTTAATGTATTAATACCTCCTTAAAGGACAAGGAAAGTCCAAACACAATACTCTGTCCATGTAAAGGCATACCTCAATCCTCTTCCATAGTCCTCCTAATTCGCACAATTATGAAGCCATGTAGTAGACGTTAATCTTTGCTTTAACGAAACTGCTGGGTAGAGAAAAAAAATACCCCTAATGCATCGCTCCAAGATCAAGACCGCACACATGCGTAATTAATGGTACTCGTAGCAGGCACATGCGCAGAAAATCCCTGCTTTGTGGTGCCTGCCCTCCCCTCGCGTCTAGGGGAATGCAGGAAACTTGCGCATTTGTTATCACACGCCCATGTTTATTACGTAGGTTTAACTAAAATAGCAGCCGCAACAGAAGGGGGGGGTGGCGCTAAGTTTAAATGTGGATTGTAGGAGACAGGAGTGAAATCTGAAAAAACTAAATTAGAGATCAGGTACAGGCAAGGGTGGTCTATAATATTCTGTGAGAGGTATTGAACGCCTTTCCTTGTCCTTTAAAGTACAAATACATTGCTTTTAGGATTATCCTCACATCTAGACAACAGGTATTGGGTTGATGATCAGGTCACTGCTGTTTCTAGGAGCTGCCGTCGCATTGTACAAGAGGCACTTCAAGGCAGACTGAGACCCAGCAGCTATTTATGAGACGCTAAGACGATGCCAAAGAGCGATGTGCGACATTCTCTTATTTGCCTCTCTGCAAAATCTCAAATGTAAAAGTAAAGTCCGTTTGTATTTTTTTTTTTTAAGGAAATAAGGAAAAATAAAACTCCATAAGCTCAGTTGTTTGTATTTTTACACAAGAAACGATACAAATCTGAAAGGCTTTTCTTTCTATCGTTGTTAGCAAATCAAAATATACGAATATTTCCTGTTTATGAAAGCTGTCAAAGGTATAGAATTTCTCAAAAAAGAAAAAAAAAACATGCTTTTCTCCTTGTGGAATTTCACAAATGAAACAAATGAACACATTTCACCTCACTCGTTACAACTGTAGGATGACGGATTCATGGGTTTTGGCTCAATCCTGTTCAAATTTCGGCCTAAGCCAAACTGGCCTGAAATTTCTCAGGATGCCTTCTTAAGATATAGGAAAAGAGAAACACAAAACATATTTTTTAAAAAAAAAAACGGCCAAAGTGCTTACAGTTCAGTTACTTCTGACAATGTACACAGTAAAACAGACAGTCGTATGTTAGAATTTACAATGTCACATGGGAACATTACACGGATTTCAGTATCGCTAATGCAAATTATGATTTTTTTTTTTCCAGATTTGAAAAAAACAACCCAATCAAAAGTGCTGAAGCCTTCCTTATTATTATGTTTCTAATATATAATATAAAGCATTGAATAGTTATTACACACTGTTATCTCAAGCTGCAGTAGCCCTTTCTTTTTCTGTCCCATTTCCAGTTATACCAATATGGCATACATCGTGGAAAAAAACTATAAATAGGTTAAGTTTAGCAACACAGCTTGAATAGGTTTTTCTCTTTTCACGAAAATCTTATATAAATTTCTCTGTATAGATTTCTATATATATATTTGTTTTGTCTTAATAACCCTGCATACAGTGGCTTTGTAGTGACCCTGATAAAGTTAAAAAAAAAAAATCTGATTAAAAAATCCTTAAAGTGAAAGGCTGGCAAAACAATTATGTATAGTTATTTTTGTAAAATACTTTTTCTTTTGTTAATAAAAGACATTTACATTCTGTAGGCTATTGAAATGGCTACAGCAGCTTCTAAAATAGCATTTCATCTTATGGCACTCGTGAAACTGGTACGGAAAAGGTTTTACTTCAGGTCAGTATAGGCTTATCTATTCTGAGACCACAGATGGATATCAGACACCTAAGCACAGGATTAAGCACTAGCGTGGTACATGCACCAGTAGCGGATACAAATATGCAGCAAATAATCTTTGTAGGCATGTGTCTTCCATTTGGACAAGTAGCTGAATGTGCTAAGCAAAAAATGTGGCATATAAAGACTAAGTAAAAGAAGGAGACGCAGGAAAAGAAAATCCTGCCCTCTGCTGATACCTGACTGTTGATGAGAAAGTGTTTATGACCTTTTTTTTTTTTTGTCTATTTTTGTTATTTTAGTTACCGACTATTTTATAAATGTGTTAGGAAAGCTCAAAGATGCTCCTGTCTGGAAACAAATTCCCCTAAGGCCATATCTGTACAACGGTTGTTTTAAGAATACAAAAAAAAAACAAAACAAAAACAAAAACAAAAAATCCTAAAATGTAAAGAAAATAAAAGGAGGAAGCCAGTTTGCCAGTTTGTTGTATAATATTGAGAGGAAACTGCCAGTTTGTTGTATAATATTGAGAGGAAACTGCTAGACAGAGCAGTAGCTTAAAAAGGCACAACTTCCCTTTTCTGATGCTTGTAAACGTTCCTCCGGTTACATGCAGAAATGAATCTTTTCTAAAGGGAAAACTAGGATTTATTTTCATTTTTTAATATGTTATTTATAAAGAAAAGCCCTGACTTTTTGTAATTACAATCAATAAAAAAAAAAATCTAATTTGTTCCATGAATGTCTGAATTCCACCCTATCCGCTCTTAACATAGTTACATAGTTAAATTGGGTTGAAAAAAGACAAAGTCCATCAAGTTCAACCCCTCCAAATGAAAACATACTGCTGTTGGGGCTGTGTTGGGTTCCGTATGGGCAAAGCTTGAATGGATTTAGGCTCGCTTCATAAATAACATATTAAAAGAAATGAAATCATAATAATTACTCTTTACTATCAACTAAAAAAAATACTTTAAAGAAAAAAAAAAATAGCAAAATAAACCCATCCTAATGCAAGAATTACTAGCAGAATGTTCACATTGCAGACTCTTACTCAACTTATTCAGCCCATGTCACTCTTGAAATGAGGAATTTCCCATAGTTTAAAACTTGGCCCTCTGTAAACCACAAAAACTGTAGTGCATAATTACAAAAGGAACACCGTTGCAAGGACGATAAGAACAGCTGATTTCTTTAGGCTCTCCTTTTTTTTTATACATTAAAAGCTATATATATATATTTTTTACTTTTTCTTTCCTTAAGGCAACTTTTTTATACTTATATATGTTCCATTAAGGCAGTCACTTTTGATGAAATAACAGTTTTTTGATGTTTCCAGATGAATATTTTGGTATCTGATTGCTGATGATTTCTGACAACATATCCGGAAATTCGATACTCATTGATTTATCCATGAAGGAAAGGAAGCAAAAGGCTAGTAGATTCTCAGCCACCTGGAAGGGAAAACAAAAGCAGAGTGATTGGATAGCACAGTTCCTCCCCTGCTATATAAGTTCATGTCACGTCTGAGATGGCACAACAATGGTGTGGGGTTGATTTAAAACAAGTGTGAACTTGGTCAAGAAACACAGAATTGACACTCAAACTCTGCCAACATACCACCACTGTCATTTTGTCTTCCCACTGAGAACTGGAGGGTTACCATTGTATCTGTCCGGCTAACCATACAGTGAACTTATAGGAGGGCACAGAGCTTATTGAAGGTTAGCCTTCTCCAGCTGATCACAAAACTTATTGAAAGTTAGTCTTCTCCAGCTGACCATGGAGCTTATTGAAGGTGAGCCTTCTCCAGCTGACCACAGAGCTTATTTAAGGTTAACCTTCTCCAGCTGACCATGGAGCTTATTGAAGATGAGCCTTCTTCAGCTGACCATGGAGCTTATTGAAGGTTAGCCTTATCTAGCCGATAAAGGATGCTAACCCTAGGGACATGTTCTATGGACATAAAGACCTAGGCTCAAGAGGTTATATTCTTCAAGGACCATTATCCTCTTAGTAAAGTTATGGACTTACCTCATGCATGGAGTCCAATAGCTTTGTCAGTTGGTAAAAGCGCTGCCAGTTTTGACTGGAATTTCCTTCCCGCTTTACTATGGCTTTTCCCAGCTCTTTAATGTATGTCATACGGATTTCCTCAAAGAGAGCATGGCTCTTCAGGCCTTCCTTTGGAACTAAATTTGCAGTGTTAAAAAAAACAGGTAAATCAGAAAATCTGAGTAAATTAGAAAATTTACTAGGGAAATGGCACATGTCAGTGCATATTATAAAAGTATGGCATGGAAACTCTTCCACCAATTCGGACATGTAAATGAATGTTCTTAACAGACCCAACTACAGTACAGAGGTTTTAAAACAAGGATAGTACTAAACATTTAGAAAAAACAGCAAAGAGGGCCCTGTGTAAAAATGCATATATGTTGATCATGCTAATCATGGTCCATCTACATCTGATTGTTACTCTAGTAAGTATTCCATGATTCAGGAACATAGTATTGTCGTTTGTGGCAATAGAAGGAATATTTGTGTTCATGTTCCCATGATCATTCCATCTATAGTTTAAATTGACACTAATACAGTATATAAGTTGAGTACTAAGAAATAACTCCATGTTTACAAGCAGGTTTTTTCCCTTAAATAGGAACGTGCTTGGGTATAGTGATCCCCAACTAGTGGCTCGTGAGCAACATGCTGCTCACCAACCCCTTGGATGTAGCTCCTAGTGGCCCCAAAGCAGGTGCATATTTTTGAATTCCAGGCTTGGAGGCAAGTTTTGGTTGTATAAAAACCAGATGTACTGCCAGTCCACAATAGCCATTTGCAGCGCTTATTCGGCATCCCCGATAACATGTTTCATGCTTCTGTTGCTCCTCAACTATATTACATCTGAATGTTGCTCCTGGTTAAAAAAAGTCGGGGACCCCCAGCATAGGACATAAAATGTGTTAAGTGGCCCAACTAATTACAAGTATTATTATTATAATGGCTAAAAGCCCATAGACCTGGAGCTGTACTAAGGAATGGGGTCCTATGCCAACACCTAGGGCTCCAATGACTATAATTTCTTACGCTCCTTCCCTTTATATAAACATATACTCCAATGTCTGTATGTGTGATGTAAAAATGGACTCTTCATGTCCCTATTTGCTAAATATAATTATGTTTGCCCTGAGGTCCCAGAGCCTGAATTCATTAGATATTAACTTAATAAACCAGGCAGCTGAAAACCTATAGCAGTGTTAAAAGTGAAAGCATTATGACTTACTTGTGCACATGAGCAACAGGACTTTCATGCAGAGATATTCATCATATGAAATTTGAAGACGGGACATTTCACCTGCAATTTTCAACATCTCTTGACATCTCTCTTGCATAAAGGGTAGGTGCATCCTGTCCCTGAGGGTAAAAGGAACATGAAATGAAAGAACAGTGGGTTCATCAAGACAGTAACAACAAGCAACCTTACTATTCGTCAGGCAGAAAATGGCTGCTTGAAGATGTGAATGAAACCCAATTTCCAATGCACAGGGCCACCAAATAGCTTTTTTTTATGCTAGCGGAAAACTTAAAGGATTAATTCCTATAGCTGAACATGAACATTTACAGCACCCTTGAAGCCAGCAGACTATATAACATAAGGACCAGGTTGTCCTGTGTTTTCCCGTTTATGGTCAGTAATTGCAATTACTCCTGATAACGATTTATATTCGTGCTAAGAGTGAAAGGAAAAAAGCTATGGAATATTTTACAGTTGCTCAGACACAAACAGCTAAGGGCAGCCAAAACGTACTCATAGCTCTGCTATCTATTTGTGAGCCAACCACTTGTTTTCTGAGGCTGTGACACAACTTCTTAGGAATTTATCCCTACGGCTCCACGACAAAGTTGAGCTGATATTGTAATAGCCAGTCAAAACCACTGTTGCAGTAATTAATACACATACACAGGCCTGGATTGCTAAAACGCAACATAGGATGGCAGTATGTTTAAAACATTAGGTCCACAGGTGTTTTTGGGGTAAACTATTTATGTTTATTTTACACAGACTGACATTTAGGCATTGTCTCGTTATAATGGCTTGTGGAATGAGGGCATCACAAATATGGCCTAGGGTGGCATCTCCACACATACCTGAATGCATTTTTGCAATGTAGTTTGAAGACATTTTTGTCTATCAGGTCCATTCATTTAGTGAAGATGGGAAACAAAGGTAAGGTAGATCTAAAGACCTTTTAGTGAGGACAACCCATGGTGCTATGGATGACTCAAAAGGTTACAGGTAATGTATTTTTTACAAGAACTATTACAAAAATAGCGTAAAGGTGATCTCTTTACTGGCCAAGATGACTATCACAACAGGGTTCCAGAACATTTCTATTCCTTTTCAGGCAGATTTCAAAGATGCTATGATGGCTCGCAACATAGATTTTAAAACCTTTCATCTTAGTGAAGTATGCTTTGTAGATCTCTGGCTATTTTCCTCAGGGTCTTGGGCTATGGTTCGTATTTTTCTTTCAGATTTGTCTCTGGTTTTTGTTTGTATTGTACGAGTTGGTTTCTGGTAACCCTGGTGGCTCTGCATTTAAATATTGATCTACAATCTTTGAGTTGTAGCACCTGTTAAGGAGGTCTGTATCTAACCTCTTTCTGATGTGAATGAACAGATTAGTTAGAACTCCTAGCAATAGATAATGGAGTTCTTTGAGTGGTCAGAATGGTTTGTTGTGGGTCTTTGATATATGGGGGAATGAAAGGTATTGTTGACCAATGATATCGCTTAGCATTTCAATGCCCTAGGGTTTCTCTCCTTATGAATCTTAGGGAGCATATGAAAGGTGCCTGTTTTAGGGTCAGAGCACACAGGCAGATTCAGGGAGATTAGTCGTCTGACGACAAATCTCCTCTTCTTTGGGGCGATTTATCTCTCCGAACTGCCTCCCCTGCCTTCCCGCCAGCTAAAATGCAAATCACCGGCGGGATGGCACTCCGCACGATTCGTTTTGCATTTAAGCCGGTGGGAAGGCAGGGGAGGAAGTTCAGGGAGACAAGTCGCCCCGAAGAAGAGATTTGTCGCCAGGCAACTAATCTCCCTGAATCTGCCTGTGTGCCCTAACCCTATCAGGCACTATCTACTATATATCTGGAAAATAATTAAGTTACCAGTACACATAGGCAAGAGTCCATTACACAGTGGGATTATTTTATGCATTTTGTGCTGGTTTTATTATATCCTACTTATTCCCAAGGAATTAATGCTCAAGTTCTAGTTTTGATGTCCTCTACTCAACCAAAAAGGTTAATGTGACCCTACCTCTAAACAATTCTATGTACTGATGATTGAGAATTGCACGTGGAGGCCTACTTAGTTTTCTGTACTGTGCTGGGTTCAATGAGCAATCTGTTTTGAAAGAAATACTTAAGAAGGGAACTTGAGGAAGGGGGTTTTACCCAAAAAGTCTGCTGAGATTTTAATACGCTTTTACATATTATGGCACATAGCTAGCACTGGAAAGTGTGTTTTGGAAAAAAATGTCATGAATTTATTGATTAAGCAGTAGTGTTTCCTTCTACAAAAACCCAAAAATTTAGACAAATATAGACTTATCTAACCAGTGGTTTGTATATAAAGGTTATAAGCGCATAGTTTTAGGAAACTATTTGATGGTTCTGGGGGCAATAAAAAAGTTCCTTTGAAATTATTGCCAATTCCTCGAGCAAGATTGGCATGCAATGTTTTTGTGCCTTAGAAGACTTTACATGACCTTTTGGAGTCTGAGCCTTTATTTTTCTGTGTTTGTAGTAAAAAGTTCTGTTCTAGTTAAATAATCCTAGATTGGTTATTTATTGCTGCACATAAGTTCTACAATACCTGGAGAAATGCTGGTAAGGCATGTCCGATTAATGATCTTAAATCATTTAGATGGGGATAATTATTTACTTACAACAGATTACCACAATAGAACACCGTTTGAAGCCAATATTAACACAAATGTACTAAACCAGAGCAAAGTACGATACTACAGGGTGAAAAGAATGGGCCTCTGCGAAGTCGTATCTGAGCAGGCATCTTTAGGGTTGGGGCAGACGGGCAGATTCGGGGAGATTTAGTCACCTGATGACTAATTGCCTCTTCTTTGGGGCGATTTATCTCCGCGAACTGCCTTCCGCCTGCTTGAATAAAGAATCGCCTGCGCTAAACTGAAGTGCCACGAGTGCATTAGGGCAGGCGATTGTTCATTCAAGCAGGCGGAAGGCGGTTTGGGGAGATTGTCGCCCTGCAGAAGAGGCGACTAAATCTACCCATCTGCCCCAACCCTTAGGGTGAAGACAAACAGAGCTACTAGTAGCAGCTACTTGTCACGGCTACAAAAATACACAATGCTGATAATTTATGGATAATTGTCTCTACAATTGTCTCTAGGCAGAGGCAATTCTCAGTATAGTCTATGGCAGGGTATTTTCTAGCATTTTGTCACAAGTTGCTGCTACTAGCAACTACGCTTGTCTTTCACCCTAAATGATTATGTGTATTGTTCTTGGCAGTCAGCATGCATACACCAACCTCTCGCATTGCCAGCCTACAATACTGCTGACATTTGAAACACCCAATACTTTGTACTTGTCAATGGAAAATTTATGGAAAGGGAAACTACGGAGCATACAACCTGATATTGGATATATGGCGAAGAACACCTGCCCGCCATGACACAAACATTTAATAGTATTCAGCCCTGCATATGTGATCCAATGCCCCACAAAATAAAAAAAACTGGGAAGCACTGGTCCAAAGGAATTAACGGAGAAAAAAAGAAAAGCCAATTTGGTGATGTCAGTGTAAGAAAATATACAGAGAAAACCCTTATCCTTCTATCCAGTTCAGCAGCCTGAAAAAGAAAAACTTTCAAAGCCTTAAAGGAACATTTACTGGTCCAACAACATTTGTTCTTTGTTTTTTCTTATTAAAAAAAACTAGTATACTGCAAACATATAGCCCCTCAAACAACTGTGTAAGGAAGCAAAACAAGTATGACATTCATCATCATGACATCATGTGACCACACCCAATGATGCAAAACAGCCATCATCAACTATTTGGGACCATAATTTGGGACCATAACAGGGCACAGCCAAACCAGCTACATAAGAAATGGTGCCACTGATTTTGTAAACCATTAATAACTTCAGTAACTATGTATAAGGCTTACTTAATAGGGTTTCCAACCCCAAAGAGGGGTCTTTTTTGTGCATACTGAAAGAAAATGCAACTCTTAGTGAATTTTCAACAGGCAAACAGTAAAAGTAAATCGGGACTTTCCAGTACAAACACAGGACTGGTTGAACTGTCAAAAGAGGGACTGTCCCGCTCAGAAAGGGACAGTTGGGAGGTATGCAGCACTCCTAAAGCTATACATCCTCACATCTCTTTTCACCAGCTACATTGTTTCAACAGGCAGAACCTGAGGTGCGGACAGCAGAAACAGAGAGAAAGAAACTGCATTCAATGTAAACTGCATTTTCAAAGAGCAAGGATTCTAATATAAAAGCTTACATTGAGATCAAATAGAAAAATAATGCATATATTGCGGATACCAATAAACAAACATACTGGGAACCATTAAGTAAGTAAATTAAACCTTTTTTCTGGAAGATCAGCAGCTTGTTCTTTGCTTTAAAGCAATTTTTACAGTGCCATCATTATGATGGAGGTTTACATGTGTTTTAGATGTCTGTAATGGTTCTCCTATGTGCAGCAATGAGAATTCACGCCTTGGCACTAATTTGGTATCCTGAGGTGCAGACTTTGTAATTTGGCTGTCGAGGACTTCTGTTAAAATTAGATTATGATCATTTCACCCTTGCACTGCGGAGAATGCGGGTGATTTTAATGACCGTTATTGAAAATACTTCCTTCATAACTCTGGTACGTTTTCTTTTCTCTGCGTGAATTGTTTTCCTAGGTTGGACATGGGTTTGTGATGATTGTCAAGTACGCTAGAGCTTTCTTTCCTTTTCAAGTTGACCCAGTTGTGGATTTTGCTATGCCTGTTTTCTGTGCCATGGCTCTCACTGAATTTTAATTTTTTTAATTCTTTCAGCTTCCAAATAGTTTTTTTTTTCTTGAATATTTCTCAAGTCTACACATTACTTACTTAGGAAATGCAACAGTGGAACACACTGTTGTTGATAACCAGTATACTTAGGCAAACAGTTAAGTTAAAAATAATAAAATTGTGTGAAAATGCCTTCTTCAACGCTCCCTCTAAGGAAGTGATCGAAACCGTGGCCCATGAGTAACATGTTGCTTACTTAGCATTGGTCTTTTCTCCCAGAGGCCTCAAAGCAGAGGCTTATTTTTGAGTTCCAGGCTTGGAGGCAAGTTTTGGTTGCATAAAACCAGGTTTACTGTCAATCAGAGCCTCCTTTAAACTATCAGCCTTTTAAAATTAAAATTTGAGCCCAGCGCACACAAGTTATTGTGTGCAGAAAGAATTTTTTTATGAAAACACAAAATTGTATATCAATTCTGATCTGAACAAACAATTTTTTAAAACTGTGCATAAAAGTTTAAAATGTGAATTTATTTTTTATGCACATAGCCGAGAAGGAGTTAGAGGGAACAGTGGCCTTCTTACTTTCACCATAACAAAACTAACCACAACTAAAGTAACATTGGAGTGGTTTAAGAACAAAAAGTCCTTCAATGACTGGGCACTACTTGGATAATTTGCAAGGCATGGTACTTAAAGCAGGAGTCCCCAACTGCCGGGCCACGGACACCCCTAAACTGGGCCACCAAAATTAATGCGGTGTGCCGAATTGGATGCAAGCGCACCCCAATTGGATGCCGTTGACAAGAATTGGACGCTGACTCCTCTCGACTCCCCCCAGTCCTTGCGAAAAATTTTGCCGCTATACCGTTCCCCGGGCTAAAAAAGGTTGGGGACCCCTGTGTTAAAGGAACGCTGTATCCTGACAGCATTGTATCAATACAAATATATATAAGAAAGAAAAAATGGAGCAAGGGTCTTGAAATACACAAAACAAAAAAGAATACTTGTTAATTCTTTATGGTAGCACCTGGGCAGTGCTACAACTATGCTTCACATAGGAGAACCATACAGTATGTTTATTTTAGGGATGCAATGAATCCACTATTTTGGGATTCAGTATTATCATGAATCCTTCATGAAAGATTTGACCAGGTCCTGAAACAAAATCCAAACCCTAATTTGCATATGCAAATTAGAACAAGGACGGGTTAAAGAGGAAAATACAATACCTTCCTTGTTTGTATGATAAAAAGTGGCAAGATTTTTAGGATTCAGAATTGGTTTGGCCAGGCACTTGGATTTGGCCAAATCTTGCTTAAAAAAAGCCAAATCCTGGCCAATCCTGCACTGAATCTGTTGCATCTCTAGTGTGTGTGTATATATCATACCTCCCAACTCTCCCATTTTCAGTGGTACAGTCCCACAGGATATTTTGTGTATATACACACACCACCCTCTGAATGCCAAGGAATGACCTATTTTTGTCTAATGAGCTACTTTTCCTTTTACAAATTAATGTGAAAGTATCCCTTCCTGGTGCACCTATGCATAGTAAAGACTGACCAAGAGGTGAGTAGTGCTAGAAAACTTCAGGTACAAGCCTTCACATGTAAGTTTGATTAAGAGTCACAGTTCCTTTTAACTGTAATATTTACAGATTATAATCTCTCTACACCTATGATGAGGATAATGCAAGTATAAAAAAGGAAGCTAATATCTGAAATGCAAGATGTATTATTACAATGAGAATTACACAAAGGTTTTAAAGGAGAAGGAAATCTATGGAAGAAGTTTATTGCCAATAGATTAGCCACAATAGTGCAAACTATAACACTATATTTATTCTGCAGAATGCTTTACCATTTGAGTAAACAGCTCTTGAAGTGTTCTCTGTTTGTTTAGTATAGCAACTGCCATATTGGCTTGGTGTGACATCACTTCCTGCTTGAGTGTCTCCATGCTCGCTCATAGCTCTGGGCTCAGATTACAGCAGGGGGGAAGAGAAGCAAACTGAGCATGCTCAAGGTCCTGCCCTGGATGTTTATGCTGAAAACAGGAAGTCTGATAAAGAAGCCCATGTGTACATAATAGAAGGAAAGAAATGTGGTGTTTCTTTTGACAGAGAGCTCAGAGCAGCATTGCTTTTAGGGTTTATTGTGTATTTATATAGACCTTTTCTTATAAAGTTTACTTAATTTTAGCCTTTCCTTCTCCTTTAAAGCCAGACGTTTATGCAACCAAAATTTGCCTCCAAGCCATGTTTGAAGCTGAATACTGTAATGTAAAGGACAAGATAAAAAGATAGAAGAACATAGTATTATACCCCCATCAAGGGGGTATAAGCATAGCCCAGCTATTTCAATAATTTGAGCCAAAAGCATTAAACATTATTAGAAAGGTGGCTATTCATGAGTACGGCCCTTATAAGGCATCCATTCAATCAGTGTGTGGGGATGACTGGTCACATACAGTGCAGGGCAGCCCTGTACGACCACCTTTGTCTCATTGACTAGGAACCAGGTTACTCCTAAAGCAATTTACTAGTTGTAGCCTCACAGAAACCCAACAAAAGAAAATAATATAAAATACAAACAATGGACTACTCACTCAGTAATGACGAGATCTGGAGCAAAATACAGAATACTTCCATTGGTTTGCTTGTAAGACCTCCATCCAAGTGCAAACACCATCAAAAACATCCACGAGTACTGAAGAAGGGTCATTTGGTCATCCAGGTGCAAGTTTCTGAAACCTGGGGAAATGACAAAATCAAATATGAACTAGTTTTCAGCACAGATCAGTAGCAAGTGAATGCTCATGCATCTGAAATACATGTCCATTGGCACAGACTATGACTGAACAGTTTTATAAGAGAATTCATCCAATTGTTTAAAGGGGGAAGTAAAATCTAAAATAGAATAAGGCTAGAAATGCTATAATTTGTACACTAAATATAAACATGAACTTACTGCACCACAAGCCTAATCAAACAAATGATTTATGCTTTCAAAGTTGGCTACAGGGGGTCACCATCTTGTAACTTTGTTCAACATCTTTGCAAGACCAAGACTGTGCAAATGCTCAGTGTGGTCTGGGCTGCTTAAGGATTGTCATAAATTATGAAAACAGCACAAGACAAATAATATCTGCCATGTGCCGATACAGCAAGACTGATTAATAATCAGAATAGGCAGACTGCACTGGGCCCTGTTTTGTCATGTAATCTAATATGGATTTCATAGTTTTTGTATTGTTTAATACTGTACAAACTTTCTCCATCTCTGCAGAACCAGTGGTGCAACAAAATAATCCTCCAAATAGAATCCCAGTTTATCAGTTTAAATCTGGCTCCATGATGTTTGTCCCTGCAGCTGAAGTTGGAAACAGTAATGGGGATTTAAAGGCAAAAATAAAATTCAATACAAATCTCTACAGTAAGGCAGGGGCTCCCCCTGCTGTTCATAAGTATGATTGTTTCCCTGCTCAGCAGTTAGGGACCATCTGACAAAATTCCTATCCACAGCAGTAAATGAAGGGAGAATTTCACTGCATACAGTCAGGTTTCTTATAAAGACGGTACACTTTTTTAAATTAAAGTATATTGGAGATAGTAAAAATGGGATTTTATTTTTTGCCTTTACATGCCCTTTAAGGCTCTTGCTGTTACCCTGTTAATAGGCTTGTTCTCTTAGTTATAGGAAAACATTCGCAAAAATTCAACTTTTATCTTAATGCAAACAAATGGAATAATAATATATAGTTATCAAAAATGAAGTTTTTATTAAACCCTGGCAGAGAATTTTGATTCTTAAATTTGCGGATATTGTTTCTAGTGGTGTGCCAAATTTGAAAGCAGAATCTGTACGAGCAGAAAAATCGCTCACTTTGTATTCATTCCCGTTGGATCTTTAAAATCATATTTATGAAATGGTGAACTCTATTCATCCACTGATAAATATGATTCTAAAAATCACATAGGATTGATTAGAAAGTGAGTGAGTTCTTCTGTGCTGAGTTCTAATCTCACATTTTGATAAACCTGCCCCTTACTATTCACAGTGCAACAATTTTGCCATTTAGGATTCAGCTGAACCTTTAGCGGAGGTTTTTCTGAACTAGTAGAGATTACGGATTTACTACATGGACAATTTATTAAAAGGGTATGCAAGACACCATCTTTGTATGCAAGAAAAGACATTTGTGAAGTTGATTCAAGAGGCGAGAAGCAAGCTCACTGTCATTGGCACCTCCATACATAAGCTCAAGGAGCCAATCATAACTCCTGTGGTTATTAGTAGTCATATAGTCTTCACAGGCTGAAAAAGAGCATGTGGCTGACATCTGACTGTTGCTTGATCTTCAGAGAGCAATTTGCCCCATTTATTTACTCTAGGTTTATTCCCTGTCACACGCAGAACATGTGGTACTCTCTACTTCTTCTGGATATAGAGGAATCAACAAGTTAAAATTGACTATATAACATCTCCCTGGCAGTATTTCACGCTGTGAATAGAATCTGCACAGGACTAAACTTTTAGACTAAATATACTTCATGAATAAATTCCATTTTTTCCTATTGTACTCTTCTCCTTTAAAGGGATACTGTCACGAGAAAACATGTTTTTTTTTCAAAACGCATCAGTTAATAGTTCTACTCCAGTAGAATTCTGCACTGAAATCCATTTCTCAAAAGAGCAAACAGATTTTTTTATATTCAATTTTGAAATCTGACATGGGGCTTGACATATTGTCAGTTTCCCAGCTACCCCAGTCACGTGACTTGTGCCTGCACTTTTAGATGGAACTACTTTCTGGCAGGCTGTTATTTCTCCTACTTAATGTAACTGAATCAGTCTCAGTGGGACTTGGCTTGACCTTCCCATTGTTCTTTTGTTAGGCTGCTGGGTGGTGGAAGGGAGGGGGGTGATATCACTCCAACTTGCAGTACAGCAGTAAAGAGTGACTGAAGTTTATCACAGCACAAGGCACATGACTGGGGGCAGCTGGAAAACTGACAATATGTCTAGCCCCATGTCAGATTTCAAAACTGAATATAAAAAAATCTGTTTGCGCTTTTGAAAAATGAATTTCAGTGCAGAATTCTGCTGGAACAGCACTACTAACTGATGCATTTTGATTTTCCATATAGAGGTCTCTTAAATCTGTAGTCTGCAGTTTCATAACTCACTTGGTTGCACTGGGCAAACTGCTGTATCCCTATAGTTTGGGAGTACTATCATAACGGAGATATAACTTTAATCTTTTTCATGCAGCTTTTTCCCTCCCCCTCACTGATTTGCATATGCACAAAGGATTCTGGGGTCCATTTGAATCCAAAATAGTGGATTTGGTGCATCCCTAGATATCTGTAAAGAATAAGAACCACAAAAAAACTGTAATGTAATAGTTAGGGATACACGAATGCAGGATTCGGTTCGGGATTCAGGCTTTTTCAGCAGGATTCGACCAAATTGTTCTGCCGAGCCGAATGCTAATTTGCATATGCAAATTAGGAGAAGGGAGCGAAATTGCAAGACTTTTTGTCACAAAACAAGGAAGTAAAAAATGTTTTCCCCTTATCACCCTTAATTTGAATATGCAAATTAGGATTTGGTTTGGTATTCGGCCAAATCTGTCACAAAGGATTCGGGGGTTTGGCCGAGTTCAAAATAGTGGATTCGGTGCATCCCTAGTAAAAGTACACCATCTAAAAGATGTTGAAGTCATGTAGACATGGGAGCTGTTTTTGGCAAACTGTGAAATATTTTAGTTACTTTGAGGTTTTAGAAGGTTTTTCCACTGGTAAATAGACTAAAAATGTGAAGGTTTATGTATCCTTATTTGGATTTGATCCATGTTTATATCCATTTGTGCTTTCTCTATTCAGACATTCATACTTCTTTTTTTTACAATGTGTGTTTAGTTGTGGTTAAAAAACCCACTAAAACTAAACAAATTTGAAAGCTGATAATAGGCCTCCCAGAGTTTATTGAAGGTATGGGTCTTACATAAAACAGCGTGTTGTAACATTCATAAATATTAAAGTGTTTCTGAATTCCAGGAGCGCACAGAGTATGTGAGAGTGCACGGCCCATTTCTCAATGTGATGATGTCCTTGCCATTTGTGACTTTCTGCTCTAGTAGCTGCACCAACACATAGCAGGAAGGGAGCAATTGATGGAAAAGAGCTTCACTGAAGGATGTGAAGGAACAGCAAGTCTCATTCACATTAGCTTTCAGACATTATAAGTAGCATTAATTTAATCTCATTCTACACTAGTAAAGTAACAAATGGGCAGAAAAAAATAATATAAAATATTTCTATAGCATTTTTCCAATTTATATTTATAGTATATTTCCCTTCTAATCATCCTCTTGTTGACTATTTTTTTTTAATTTAATTACATTTTTTTTTCCCTCTGTACTCCCCTTTTTATTTGCTCCTCTGGGTCTGGTACCAACATCCTCAGGATATAAACTATTCCACTCTACGTAATCTTTTCCCTTCCTTCAGCTTATCATCCAGTTATTTAGAACCTCAGACTTATCCCCAAGATCTACCATTGCCAAGCTCATTAGATAAGAAAGGCAAATGTTTTTCCCAGGACTGCTTCAACCCCTAGCCCAGACTGGCCATTACTACAGAGGAACTATAGGAACCATCACATTCCTTTTACCAGTTAAGGGAAGAGACAAACGCGAAGATTAGGGGATATTTAGTGGCCCGGCAATATATCGCCTCTTCTTCGGGGCAACAAATCTGCCCGAACTGACTCCCGCCAGTTATAATCTAAATCGCCGGTGGGATGGCCCTCAGACCGATTTGTTTTCCGAAGTCGCCCGAAGTTTCCTCACTAGGCAATTTCGGAAAACTAAACGCTCAGAGTGCCATCTCACCAGCAATTTAGATTCTAGCCGGCGGGAAGGCTTTTCGGGGAGATTAGTTGCCTGAAGAAGAGGCGATTTGTCGCCAGGCAACTAAATCTCCCCAAATCGTTGCGTGTGCCCTTACCCTAAGGAAACCTTTTGTTTTAAAGCAAGCATTAGCAGCAAAAGGGTCTGTGTTCTATATAGCATGAAAGACAGAACTAAGGAATTATATAGAGTGTATCCATTACTTATTACATACCAAACAACAAAATACATAGTGGCATTAAAAATACACAGTGCATTTAGATACTACTTTAAGTGATTTGAGATATATACAGTGGTGTGCAAAACTATTTGCCCCCTTCCTGATTTCTTATTCTTTTGCATGTTTGTCACACTTAAATGTTTCTGCTCATCAAAAACCGTTAACTATTAGTCAAAGATAACATAATTGAACACAAAATGCAGTTTTTAAATGAAGGTTTACGTTATTAAGGGAGAAAAAAAACTCCAAATCTACATGGGCCTGTGTGAAAAAGTGATTGCCCCCCTTGTTAAAAAATAACTTAACTGTGGTTTATCACACCTGAGTTCAATTTCAAAGGTTATAAAGCCATTGGGACTCCAGCGAACCACAGTGAGAGCCATTATCCACAAATGGCAAAAACATGGAACAGTGGTGAACCTTCCCAGGAGTGGCCGGCCGACCAAAATTACCCCAAGAGCGCAGAGACAACTCATCCGAGAGGCCACAAAAGACCCCAGGACAACATCTAAAGAACTGCAGGCCTCACTTGCCTCAATTAAGGTCAGTGTTCACGACTCCACCATAAGAAAGAGACTGGGCAAAAACGGCCTGCATGGCAGATTTCCAAGGCGCAAACCACTTTTAAGCAAAAAGAACATTAAGGCTCGTCTCAATTTTGCTAAAAAACATCTCAATGATTGCCAAGACTTTTGGGAAAATACCTTGTGGACCGACGAGACAAAAGTTGAACTTTTTGGAAGGTGTGCGTCCCGTTACATCTGGCGTAAAAGTAACACAGCATTTCAGAAAAAGAACATCATACCAACAGTAAAATATGGTGGTGGTAGTGTGATGGTCTGGGGTTGTTTTGCTGCTTCAGGACCTGGAAGACTTGCTGTGATAGATGGAACCATGAATTCTACTGTCTACCAAAAAATCCTGAAGGAGAATGTCCGGCCATCTGTTCGTCAACTTAAGCTGAAGCGATCTTGGGTGCTGCAGCAGGACAATGACCCACAACACACCAGCAAATCCACCTCTGAATGGCTGAAGAAAAACAAAATGAAGACTTTGGAGTGGCCTAGTCAAAGTCCTGACCTGAATCCTATTGAGATGTTGTGGCATGACCTTAAAAAGGCGGTTCATGCTAGAAAACCCTCAAATAAAGCTGAATTACAACAATTCTGCAAAGATGAGTGGGCCAAAATTCCTCCAGAGCGCTGTAAAAGACTCGTTGCAAGTTATCGCAAACGCTTGATTGCAGTTATTGCTGCTAAGGGTGGCCCAACCAGTTATTAGGTTCAGGGGGCAATTACTTTTTCACACATGAAAATGTAGATTTGGATTTCTTTTCTCCCTAAATAATAAAAACCCTCATTTAAAAACTGCATTTTGTGTTTACTTGTGTTATCTTTGACTAATAGTTAAATGTGTTTGATGATCAGAAACATTTTGTGTGACAAACATGCAAAAGAATAAGAAATCAGGAAGGGGGCAAATAGTTTTGCACACCACTGTATATCTCATGATTATATTATAACCATATCATGGATATTGCCATAAAAAATGTATGGACATATAAATTGTAGGCTTAAACAGAATACATATATTCTGCTATATACAGCTTTTTAGTCCCCTTCAAGAAGAACAGTAGGATCAAATGTAAATAGGATCTATGGCAAAACATTGGCCATTGTTATTCCTTGAGATTTGAGGAACCGGTGGGCACAAATAATGATGATATTTCAAGCGCATGTAATAAATGTTAAGAGGACTATAAATTTCTCTATGTCCTTAAGGGGGTGAGCATTTGCACTCAGGTGTTTGCTCCAGAAAGCTGAATTGTAGCATTCAAGTGCTAAATGCAATATTCAGGTCATTGTTCATGTTTAGCATAGGATTCATTTCACTGTGATCATAAACATATTTTGGATTATTTTCAGTAGCATATATATATATATATATATATATATATATATATATATATATATATATATATATATATAGATATATATAGATATATATAGATATATATAGATATAGATATAGATATATATATAGATATATATATATATAGATATATATATATATAGATATATATATATATAGATATATATAGATATAGATATATATAGATATAGATATAGATATATATAGATATAGATATAGATATATATAGATATATATATATAGATATATATATATATATAGATATATATATATCTATATATAGATATATATATATCTATATATATATCTATATATATATATATATATATATATATATATATATATATATATATATATATATATATATATATGATGAAGGGATCAGCACACTCATTTGTAGATGAATCAAAACGTGCTTTTATTTAACACAGCATTGTGTCCAACGTTTCGGTCCCACCTGGGGACCTTTATCAATCCTTGATAAAGGTCCCCAGGTGGGACCGAAACGTTGGACACAATGCTGTGTTAAATAAAAGCACGTTTTGATTCATCTACAAATGAGTGTGCTGATCCCTTCATCATATGTAATACAATATTTGATCGTGCACCTCAGCAAAATACAAGAAAAGAGTGCGGACACCCATGAGAATTATATATATATATATATATATATATATATAGCGTTTTATTTCTATTCGCTTCTGCATATAAGTCTGACTGCTAATTCCCACATGGTTATCATGAACCTTGCTGCACCGTAATAGCTGATAATACCAATAAAATTGTCAAATAATGTGGTCAATTGATTACGAAGAGACAATATGGCCTTATACAATATTTGAGAAATATAAAAGAGCATTACCTGGAATTGCCTTTGCCCATCTGACAGCAGACACCACTTGCCTGCCACCAAGCATGTTAAGAGAAGACATAAGCCTCCTGGTTGTGTCAGGCATGGAGCTGTCGTATCCAGAAAATAGCACTTCTGGCTCAATAACCTCCAGTAATGAAATCAGGGTTGGTGTGAGTTGTGCCACAGATGCAGGTACCATGGTCCTGGTCATAGAAGTCTCATTAGACTCCCGTGCTGCAGCTGCAGTAGGTTGCTGAATTCCTTTAATTTTCTTCTTTGTTTTCCGAGCTAAAAAAAAATCAAATAATACAATGGGTTTTTACACAGTCAAGGCTGATAAAATTCCAATCCATCCCCGAACATAATGATTATTTATACAGCACCAATATTCTGTGCTAAGTGGTCCCCAACCTTTTTAACCTGTGAGCCACATGTAAAAACAAGCATGCAAAAAGTTCCTGGGGGTTCCGAATATGAGCTGTAATTGGCAATTGGTAGCCAATCTGTGGACTGGCAGCTACAGGATACTCTGTTTGGCAGCAACTAAAACTAAAACTTGCCTACAAGCCAGGAATTTAAAAATAAGCACCTGTTTTAAGGTCACTGGGAGCAACATCCAAGGGGTTGGAGAGAAACATGTTGCTCTCAAGCCACTGGTTGGGGATCACTGGTCTATGCAATGCTTTACAGATTTATTTACCATTCATATATGTCCCTGCCCAAGGGGGGATCACACTCACACAATTAACACAAACATTGATGTCAGGAAAATATTTTGTTTAAAGCTGGCCAAAACTCCAACTATTCGACTTTCTGATTAAAGGAACAGTTAACACCAAAAAATAAGAGCAGCAGTCAATAGTAAAAATCCAGGTCTCAGTGCGACAAACTCAGTTACCTTGAGTAAGAGAAACAACAGCCTGTCAGAAAGCAGTTCCATCCTACAGTGCTGGCTCTTTTTGAAAGCACATGACCAGGCAAAATAACCTGAGATGGCTGCCTACACACCAATATTATAAAATAGAATAAAAAAAATACACTTGCTGGTTCAGGAATGAAATTTTATATTGCAGAGTGAATTATTTGTAGTGTAAACAGTGTAATTTACAAATCAAAACTACACCATAAAAATCATGCCAGAATCCCTTTAAGTAGCGGTGGTGAAGCTACAACATTGTCTGAGGAGTTGAACCTTCATAAACTTGATGTGTTCCAGGGACACCTTTTGATAGACATTAGCTGGAGTGGTCTAAATCTCTCCGTGACCCAACACTGGGTTTGGTAGATGCCAGGAGAATAATACCTGCTTGAATATATAATGCCAACTAGGATGTTTGATGAAGAAGTAATAATGGACTGGGGTCATTTGAAGGGCCCATTTATTTGTATCAAATGTTTGGTTGAAGGCCCTGTTACAGCACAATAATGCGCAAAAGCAAAGCTCTTACAACACAGGTTTGCTAAAAGATGAATGGAAGAACATTAACCCTGCCCTCAACTGCATTTAAAAGAGAAGGATAGCTACCAAAGCAGTTTATTGCCAATAGATTAGCTACACTAGTGCAAGATAGAACACTATATTTATTCTGTAGAATGCTTTACCATACCGGAGTAAAAAGCTCTAGAAGCTCTCTCTTTGTTTCGGATAGCAGTTGCCACATTAGCTTGTTGTGACATCTCTTCCTGCCTGAGTTTCTCCCTGCTCACTCATAGCTCTGGGCTCAGAATACAGCAGGGAGGGGAGGACAGAGCGGGGAAAAGGGAGGGGAGAGGGAGAGAGGAGCAAACTGAGCATGCTCAAGCCCTAGCTCTGGAGGATTATGCTGAAAACAGGAAGTCTGATACAGAAGCCCATGTGTACACAATAGAAGGAAAGAAATGTAGTGTTTCTTTTGACGGAGGACTCAGAGCAGCATTACTTTGAAAGTTTACTGGTGTATTTATATAGACACCTGTGGGGTAGACTGGAGCACCCATTGTGAGTCAGGCCAGACAACCCTGCATCAGTTCCCAGCCTTCACATGCTCTTGTGGTTACATGGAAGTAAAACCCACAAATGTTTCTTTGTTTTTACAGTTTCAATAAAATGGAGACACACATATGATGAGGGGCCATTTGCAACTGCAAGAGCACTAGGGGGCATACGAGCACCTACACGTTTTCCCCTGTCGGGCCTCATAATTGCAGCACTGCCATAAGCAGCCGGAATTGTATTTAGGGAAAGGACACACGTGGCGTTTTTATGTTGTGTTTTTAAAAATGTTAATTCTGGCAAATATAGGAAATATAGAACTATAGACTGTTAAGTAAGAAAAAAAAAGTATAGATTCTTTAGTCCTTACAGGTTGTGTAAAAGGGTAACACAAGAATATAGGTGTGTATAGTCAGAGCCTTTGTTATGCAATGTATTTCTATTTATACTGCAGTCAACTGGTAAATCATGTTCTGTGACCTGGTTATGAGTCTTCACCCACACCTTTTTGGGAAATATTTATTTGCTGTTGGTTTGGATCCTAATTCTGACATAGAAAATGTTTAAAAAAACGATTGAATTACATTCTATTAATACAGCATACTGCTATTTTTTTCTAAAAGGTAAAGCATCACCCCATGAATGTTCAATATGCTATTTCTCCAGTTTAGAGCAATATAGCATGCAGTAGAGTATGGGTGAGGGTGGCACCTTCTTTAGTGGTTTAATTAGCAATAAGATGGTTACATGCTTCATAGCAACAGCTGATCTTATAAACAAAATCCTGTCAAGTTCATTTCTAGCCCCAACCCTTTGTCTCACAGGCACGACTGTGCTCAAAACAATTCTGCCCTGATTTGCCTGGGAAATAATGCAGCATTTTCATAAATTATATGGTAAGGGGCAGATTTATTAAGGGTTGAATAGTAAATTTGAATTTAAGATTTTTTTTCGTGTCAAAATTCACACATTTGGGTCTTAATCCCCCAATTCGAATGTAAATGCTATTGTGAGATTTATCACACCTCTATTATGGAAATAGTTGTAATTCAAAATTTTGCAAGATAAAACCTGACGAGTTAATTTACAAGTCAATGGCAGAGGTCCATTGCACCATTCGAATTGCCTTCCTTCTGTTTTCGATTCGAAATTTTGGGTTGGGACTATTCGATCAAATATTAGACTTTCACATTTTTTCACAAATAACCTCTAATATATTAGATTAAAAAAAAATTCACATTCCTCGTGAGGCAACTTCGGGTGACTTCGGAAAACTAAGTGATCCGAGTGCCATCCTGCCAGCGATTCAGATTCGTGCCGGCGGAAAGGCATTTCAGGGAGATTAGTCACCCGAAGAAGAGGAGATTTAGCACTGGGCGGTTAATCTCCCTGAATCTGAACGTGTGCCACCACCCATAAAGTGGCAGTTCGCCTCTATGTTCAATTTGAGTACATCATTTTTTTTTAGTCTTCCTTTTTTAAAAATAGTTTTTAAATGATTTGCCTTCTTCTTTTACCTCTTTATGGCCGTCAAGTGGAGGTCCCTGACCCCTTAGCCAAAAAGTATTGCTCTGTGATACTTCAATTTGTTATTGTTGCTTTTTATACAAGCCAGTATCCATAAAAGTTGGAACACTTTGTAAAATAGAAATAAAAAGAGAATCATTTACATGATTTAAACCTTATATTTAATTACAAACAGCACAACGTTTGAGAAAAGTTGGACAAGGGGCAGGTTTCCCATTGTATGGCATCACCTGATGAGACCAATTACTGTTGTTTTGAAAGTGAAATGTTGCGCAATGCTTCTGATTTTCGATTTCAGCTTCTCAACATTTTAGGGTCTTTGTTGTAGTTTCAATGCACTGAATGTCATATGGGTCACGTAATGGGGTCGAAGGTCAGTTTAGCAACCTTACTCTTTTACCCACACCCATGCTGTTGCTATATGTGCAGAATGTGGTTTGGCATTGTCTTACATAAAGGACAAGGAAGGCTTCTTCTCAAAGAAAAGAGAAGAGAAAAAGAAAATAGAGGCCCCTTGTGTGAACCTGATCACTGACTTTTTTTAAAAAAAAAATATGCTCTGTTCTCCAGTGGCTCCCTCTCCAAGATATCTCTCTCTCCTTTTCGTCACGGACGCCATTTTATTTTTGATGATGTCATGAAGATGGCGAATGTGAACTAAATGTGCATGCGCAGTTTTGATTAGTGCACACTTCAAGAGGGCAGGACATTTGAGGGGAAGCACTGGTTCTCTAGATCTAGAAGAATTTGAAATTCTTCTAGATCTGGAGATCTAGAGAATGCACTGGCTACTAATTTCCCTTTCTGCACATGACCAACGGTCTTGGTCTTGCTGCAACAGAGATGCATCATGGTTTAATGTAGATAGCAGTTTTGCCTACACTGCAGGGGCTTAACTGCAAATGACAGAGGGGAACAACAAGGGCAGATGGAACAGGCCTTTTATCAGAACTTAACTCTTTCATACCGTTTCCTTGTCCTTTATATTGCGAAAATGAAAATTTAATATAAGCTTCAGCATCTGTTTCTCTTCATTCTGTCCTCATGCAGCAGTTGGGTGTCATATAGTTATTGACACTTAGATCCAAGGGGGGGGGGGCTTCCTTTCCTAGTAGATGTATTTGAGACCATTAAATAACGGATTCCAGTACAAACAAAATCTAACAAAATAACTGCCTTTTGCACAAATCCTGCATGTGGAGAGACAGAATGTCTGGTGAATTTAATAGAGTGAGCTCTAATACATCTTCTAGGCAAAAGGAGCCCCCCCATAATATATTGGATCTGTCAATGAATATCTGACTCCCAACTCTTGCATGAAGACAGAATGAAGAGAAACAGATGCTGAGAGAGGGATAGTGAAGATGACCGTGATTATTTCAGAAACAATACAGAATTTTTAATTGATTGTATTTAGAAATTTTATTTCGGTATGAGTAAGCTTATATTAAATTATCAGTTTCGCGATAGTTCCCCTTTAAATAAACAAAGCCTTCCCTAAAAAAAAAAAAAAAGGACATCTGGATGGTAGCATATGTTGGCCAAAACCTGTATATATCTTTCAGCATTAATGGTGCCTACCCAGATGTACAAGCTGCCCATGCTATGTGCACTAATGCTCCCCCATACCATTAAGGATGCTGAATTTTGAACTGTGCTCTGATAAGATGTATGGTTCTTCTCTTCTTTACCCTGGAGGATGCAGGTTCCACGATGTTCAAAAAGAATTTAAAATTTGTCAGGTTAGTTTTCCACTTTGCCTCAGTCCATCTTAAATGAGTTCAGTCCCAGAGAAGGTGTTGTTGGTTCTGGATCAAGTTACTGGCATGTTGTCAATTTTTTGTTTGCATTACACAATTTTCCCCTCGTTGCCCCAACCAAACTTTTTTTAAACATGTTGCTGGCATCAAATTGAAAATCAGCACACATTTTTCAGAAAACAATAACATTTTCTCAGTTTCAATATTTAATATGTTGCCTTTCTACTATTTGCAAATAAATATAGAGTTTAAATGATTTTCAAAATATCACATTCCCTTTTATTTATATTTCACAATGTCCTATTTTTTTTGTCTATGGAGTTCTACATATTCATTCTATTCAGACCATCAGCTGTTCAAATTCCAGTCTCTAAAACAAACCACTGGCTAATTGATAGAGTAAATTGGACCCTAGAAATCAGATAGCTGCTTAAATGTCAAACAGGAGAGCTGCTAAACAAAAAGTTAAATTATAAAAAAAAAAAAAAAAAAAAAGTGTTGCAAATGGTCTCAGGATAACACTCTTATATCAAGTTTAAAGACATTTTTCCTTTTAGGATTGCATGCTCTCTTTCTTTGAGAACTGGTATGCTAGCATTATAAAATAATTGCCCATATGGTAGACTGTAAAACAGTAGATATTTAGCCAAAACCCCAAATAGTACTGCTTTACACACCAGTTCCATTCACTCAGAAACTGATCCTGTTTTTAAATATCCCAAGTAAACATTTCAAAACCCTAAAGAGCTAGTTTCTCCTTTTTAACACATAACTTCGTTGGCGGTGGCAGAAACACTCCCAGAGCAAACAAAAAAAAAAAGTTAAATTCAGCCGGACCTTAACTAGCAATTTGCCCTCATTATTAGCGGTTGTCGACTTAAGTCTGCCAAATTTCTCTCACACTCCTCAGTTGTCTGCTAAGTCACAGACATGAAGGAATTTTTAATTTGAAACAGCCATGCTATTGACATAAGGTTTCCTGTATGGTTTGTGCTAAATCACCAATTACAGTTAAATGACCATCTACAGTTGACTTCTCCCAGTACAAAAATGCCTGAAAGTTCTTAGGGGTCTGCAGGGCAGGATTTTTATACTTCTAAATGTTACTAATGAAGTCATTTACTTTCAGAAAAAGGCGTGTAACTCCCTTGGAAGTTTTTCTTATATTTGTTGCATAAGGTCATTCCAAGAATGGTATGGAAAATATAACCAGAATGTCAAGGACATTATATATTTGGTATATACTTTCAGATCCCCATTTGCTACATGTCTATATCTGTCTTATCAGAAAGGGATTTAGGATAGAATGTAGAGGGAAGTTAGGTAGACGGAAAAATGCATTAACAGCCCCTCCAAGTGTCACACACTGGCGGTTTCTAAACGGCACTCCCACTGGCAGACCAATTGCTCTAGCAGGGACCTCAAAACTACAAGACACTGTTTCTGCATTCCAGTTGATTAAGATCCTGCAAAGCAGCAGAATACTTGTAAATATCCTACTTTGGCCTGTAGATCAATTCACATGGTCTTTAATGCAACCTCTATGCTCAGGGCACTCAAATTTATCTTAACCCAAATATATTAAATCGTCTTTTCATGTTGGTCAGTCACTTGTACTGGAATTTGCTGTCCCTACTGTACATTAAATTAAGCCAGAAATAGAAAGGTTCCGCCAAATGTTTCCCCAGTCCAACACCTATAACATCCCAGAAGTATCTATTACTGTGAACAACTCCAATATCTACCCAGACACGGTGCCTTAGAGTGATCTTTGATTCTGCCCTCTTATTCACTCTTCATAACCAATGGCCAATGAAACCACTAAATACCAAGTTTTCAAAAAATTGCTCTTCCTCTGCCATTCTGACAGTCCCTACATTGGCTTCTGTTACCTTTCAGGACACTATTCAAACTATTGTGCCTAAAGTTGAAAGCATCTCAACAGATTCCCAAGTACTTACCAAACCACTCGTTACTTTTTTCGAACAATCTACTCCCTTACATGCATGCAATGCACTTCAATAATGCTGTACCCCTCCTCTGGAAATCCCTATCTACCATATTCCATTCGATTTTCTCCCAACTTTTCTGTGTTTCAATAATCCCTTAAAACACATTTCTATAGAGATGCTTACCCTTGTATACCCTAGCACTTCTTTACAATACACTATGTGCCACCTCCATCAGATAAGTGCAATGATCAGTGACATCTCCCACTTTACTAAATCCTGATAGTGTCCCACCCCACACCTTCTTATAAAATCTACAAAACAAAACAAACTAAAAGAGGAAAACCTTTTGGAGCAGGCACTCAATGAAGGCAAACTTCCACCAACGATTAGTTGAAAGTGAAAAAAAGTTTATTTTGTCCACAGCCTTACAGGCTTTGTGTCAAACACTTAATCATAGGAACTTTTTTTTTTTTTGGTGAGTTATGACTCTATATTTGGAGACCCTAATATTTCAGATTTATCATTGAATAAACTAGAAGTGTGTCTGGGTTGTTATAGGGCTCAAAGCATGTATAATTTTTTATTATAAAAGAAAAAAAGAAGTGAGGTAAGAATTCCCAAATACAGATGCCCCTTGCAATGAAATACACTTTTCTCGGTTCCCCTGTACCCCACCGACCTCTGCAAACACATGATAGCCAACAAATTAAAAAAGGGTTGAAAAAGTGCAGGGGAAACATAAGTCAGGGGGGATACTTACCAGGGCACAGTTTGTACTATGTTCTATCCTACACAGAAGTGAAAAATACATAATACAAACATAAAGAAGTAGTGAAACCACTTATTCCACAGCTTTAGAGTTAAACCTGAACCAATTTTAAATACTGTGATTTTCTTGTTCAGTTCTCGGATATGTATACTCAGATTGTGAAGTGTAAGTTATACTGCTAATCGTTCTAAGTGTCTGGGAAAAGGTATATTTCACATGAATCTAATACTAGCTTGTTTTGATTCACACGCCTGCGTTAGATTTGTTACAAAATACTCAACATATTTTCCAGTTTCTCCAGTCCTACTATGTATTTTGTCAATATTTGTTATGGGAAGATTGGAGCAGCTTAAACATTGATTAATAATAAAATGGCCCCTTGGTTAAACATGAGACGTGAGAGAAAATTTGAAATGCAATATTACAATGGCAGTGGTGTAACTCTACTTTCCAGGACCAACTGCAAGAATTAGCTTGAGACCCCGCTCATGCCTTGTTACTGCAACCCCATACCTAACAACTGTCCCGCTTTTGACAACTGAGAACAAAACCTGTAATTTAATTAAATAGTCTTGAGTTTCTATTTGTTCCCTTGCACGAATGCCCGAAAAAGATAAGTTTCTGAAACTTAATTAAAATAAGAGGAATTTTGGCAAAGAGCCCACAACACTCAACGACTGCACATAGATGCATTTGTAACAATTTAAGATAAGCAAAGATACCATCGTAACTATTTAAGATATGCAAGTATCCTGGGAGAACTGAGACTAGCAGCTTGAAGGGCAATTTCACTTTTATTGGCAAAACATATTGTAAGACGCGCCGGGAGATTTTGGCATTCTCTTACCTCCCGGCGCGTCTCGACTAAGAAGTTTGTGCGCACGCGTCACGGCAACAAACATCGTGATATCACGAATAATCATCGGGTTCGTATTTTGGCGCCAAATCAGCTTTAAAGGTCCAGTCCTCCATTTTGTGAGTGTCCAAGCTAGGCTTCAGTTTATCTGTACCTGCTCAAGCGTATTTCTGTTTATTGACATCCTGGTTTTGACCTTTGCCTGATCTGTTGAGTATGATTATTGCCGAATAGTAGATAGCACTCTGGAGAACCAATTTCTGTAGTTAAATAGTTACATGTATATGAGCACCTGATGAAGGATCACCCAGATCTGAAACATGTTGTGTATTTAAATAAAGTAACTATTTAACTACAGAAATTAAACTTTTTAACTAGGGAAATTGGTTCTCCAGAGTGCTATCTACTATTTGCGAATATTTGGAAGGCCTGGTGGTGTCTAATTCTGAAGGTGAACCCACTGAACGATTCAGGATCAATTCATCCACAAATTGTGCATATGATTATTGCCACTTGCCTTGAACTCTTCGCCTGACTCCGACTAAGATTTCTCTTGATCCCTGCCTGTACCTCGTTTACGATTTTGCTACGCACTTCCTTACAGGCTTCCGCAGCAGAAAGCACGGGGCCCCAGAAGGGATGGATGCACCTGTGCATCCAAAGATACCATTCACTACACAAGGTTCCTAAATTCAAGATCGTTACACATATAAGATATTGCCCTAAAACCAGAAATGTGTTCCAACTTCCATAACCTGCCAAATTTTGTAAAATGGACATGGTAATTAGGGAGTGTGGCCATAAAATCGGTGTGGTCAAAAAAATGTTGCTGCACGTAGGGGTGCACATAATGGGGAGGTGCTTGCCTTGGGTGCTCTCAACCACAGGCCCAACCATGGCAGGAAGGAGAGAATTAATAACTGACTGGGGCAAAGACAGTATTTAAAGGACAAGTGAACCAGCAGAATATCACTATACTTAATATTTGACAATGATTGTGTGAAATGGAAAATAGTCATTGGCATATTCTTCAGAAACAAGCAGTAAATGACTGTATAAAAATGGGTAAGGGAAAATTGACGATGTGTTCTCAGACCTGAATTTGTATTGCTGGATAACTGCACCAGATTTGTTTCTGTTTGAATGATAGCTGCTGGGGCAAAAGAGTTTGACTTCATATATTTCAGTACAGGATTATGATTAAGTATGTGTATTAAAAAAAAAAAGTTTTTTTTCATGATAGTACCCCTTTAAGAAAGTCTATAGTAAACCAAGAATTAAAGCTTTGCCAAAACAATAATAAAAGTCATACCTAGCAAAAAGCAATTAGCGTACGAAGCAAAAGAACATTCGGTTGAAATTTTTTTTAAGAGATGCGCTGTTATACTTGGAAATGTAGTGGAAATGTAATGAATGATGGGATTTCAGTAGTATTTATGAGTATGTAGTTGGATTTCAGGTTTCAGCTGCTAATTGCAAGAATATGATGTGTTTGCACTATCTGATTAAGGTGAGATTGTTGTATCCCTTTAGGCTGGCGTGACACGCGGAGAAATAAAACGGTTCTAAAAAAAGAATTCCTGTTAAACTTGCTTTCAAACAACAGCTATTACTTAATACAGTTTTTATTTTTTTAACAAATAGGTTATGTCAGGTCTGTTTGGAATAATTACTGGGTGTAGGTAAAGACCTTTGTACACAAAGAGTCTACAATCATGCCAAGTCTTGGTTTCTTTCATGTACAACTTAACTTTGGATCCACATTTCAAGGATGAGAAACTTTTATTTTATACTTGTGTGTATGGAGCCAGAGAGCTGTACAGTGCATAAAAAACAATATATATATATATATATATATATATATATATATATATATATATATATATATATATATAACAAACAAGGGAAAGTTGTGCTCACCACTATTTTTTAAAACCATTAGGCGGGGGTGCAATGAGGATGTGACCACAAAATACATATAGTCAAATACAAGAGGTCCTCTGCACTCAACCCATTATCAATATATTTAAGACAGCGACATTTTGTGCATACTGCTACTAAAAAATGCCTTACCCTTTAAACAACACAGGGACTGCCTGTCCACACATTGCAATATATTTAAGCTGGCCAACTACGTCAACGTCATCCCATATCTGGCCAGTCCTACGCTTAATTCCCTTTTGGGAAGGGTGAGAGCTACAACATGGAGCTGGTCACTGCTCCTGTACAGGAGCAGTGACCAGCTCCATGTTGTAGCTCTCACCCTTCCCAGCTATAGTCAGGTGATCCCACTGGTGTCTAATAAAAGGGCAGCCAAGTTTGGGAGTTTTGCTTTGAAAGCAGCTAGTAAGTTGCAGGTAAAACTTAGTCCCTTTGTAAAATGTATAATTAAGCAATTGAATTCTTAATGAATCAGATGAAAATGAAGTGTAGGACTGGCCAGATATGGGATGACTTTGACGTAGTTGGCCAGCTTAAATATATTGCAATGTGTGGACAGGCAGTCCCTGTGTTGTTTAAAGGGTAAGGCATTTTTTAGTAGCAGTATGCACAAAATGTCGCTGTCTTAAATATATTGATAATGGGTTGAGTGCAGAGGACCTCTTGTAGTTGACTATATATATATATATATATATATATATATATATATATATATATATATATATATATATATATATATATAAATAAAAGTATACACTGGAAGACAAATCACATAATAAATATACACAGAATTCATATCAGGACAAAGAGCTAGAAGGAAAGCTACGGAGGCATTTTATTGCCAAAAAATTAACTTGTGCATCAAGTTTTGCAATATACATTATAAAATGCCCTTGTAGCTTATTATATGTGGGGGAAACCTCTCGTCCTGTTAGAGAGCGTATGAGAGAGCACAAATCAGCCATTAGGACGGGCAAAAAGGAACAAGCATTTGCTGCCATGGTATACACCAACTTAAATACCAGGTGGTTGATCATGTACCTAGTCCTAGACGTGGGGGAGATCGAGTGAAGTCACTTCTGAGAAAAGAGGCCATTTGGATTAGAAAATTAGAGACATATGAGAATAGAGAATATGATCTCCAAGCTATCTTTCGCTAACTTTGGTTTTATTTACTCTTTAATTGTTTTTTCTTGTATTATGGCTTCCAGATTTTTGTGGAAAAAATGATCGGGGTTAACCTGTACAAAGTAAACGGCTTCTATTCTAATCTATGATATTGTAACAATACTGGATATATAATAAGTATAACAATTTTGTATATAAATTATTGTAACGATTTGTAACCAATAGGTGGCGGCGTGCTGTCTATAAAAGGCCAAATTGGCCAGTGTTAAGTAAGCTTGATAAAAGGCCACACATAGGCCTGAAACGTTGCTGACCAGGTTTTGCCACGGAATTGTGAATAAAGGCATTTTTAACAAGGTGCTGTATGAAGAGTTTTTGTTTGGCTGTCCCTGGTGAATGATGGACCACTGATGGTACGTGCACGTGGCTATTTGAGGGTTAATTTGAGCTGACTAACTAGTTATCGTAGAACTTACAGTCAAGGGGCAGATTTATTAAGGGTCGAAGTGAAAATTCGAATTATTTTTGGTCAAAACTCGAATTGTGAATTATCCAAACTCAATTCGAATTTTAATTTGAATTCGATTTTCGAAATTTATCATACTCTGGCCCTTTAAGAAGTAGAATTTGACTATTCTCCACCTTAAACTTGCCGAATTGCTGTACAAGTTAATGGGAGGGGGGGTCCAGGGATCAATTTGGTGATGTTTCCAGCCTTCCTGACATTCGAGTTTTTTTAAATCGATTCAATTTGATTTGAGTTTTTGGGTTGATTCAATTCATCTGAGTTTAAAAGAATCTATTTTAATACATTTCGATTGGTCTAATTTATGGGAGTTTTAAAAAAACTCATATCCATTTGAAATTCCACCCTTGATAAATGTGCCTCCAAGTGATACACTGTACAAGCCCAATGAATAACTTGTAACATCTATCTATATAAATGGCCATTAGCCATGTTATCGGTTCTACATGAAGCTTAGAGATGTCACTTGTGTTCTATGATTCAAGAAAACTTGTGTTATATAAAATAATGTAACCTTGTTGGGAAATAAGAGGATATCATGCCATTATTTTACCTTTCCCATAGTCCACTGCAATTATTAGTAACTTCTCATTTCCCATGATGAATTGCGTCATTACATAAACATAATAATCAGGGGCTCCACTAACACATTCTTGTGAAAACAACCCCGTGTGGTAGCTACTATTGTGTTTGCATTGCAACCAATACTCATGGAAATGTAATGATGTTTTTCAGCAAATGGCAAAAAATCCACTGTTGCAATTGTTTTAAATACATTGAATACATTACTAGGGTAATTATGGTGAATTTTTTATAAATTCAACGTAGAAACGCCTTGTGTGGCATTAGCCCTATGGACAAATGCAAAACTGCAGCTGTTTTAATCTCTGGTATTTACAAAGAACTTAACAGCCGTATAACAAGTCAATTGCAGTCCCCTCGGCTGCCTGCAAATAAGGCATAAAAATGGGTTCACTGTACAAGAGTGTTAACTAGGATGAAATCAATAAAACACCTTGTGCTCCTCAAAACATTGCTTTGTGTAAGCACGAAATTGAGACTAGGGGGGTTATTTATTAAAGTACAAAAAAAAAAAAAAACTGGAATTTTTCATGATTTATTATACTCTGAGGATGGAGAAAGTCTGAAGCCGAAATCCGGCATCTTAAACCTGCTGGGTTTCATGCAAAAATCCAAAGACTTCGTGGTTTTTGGGCAAATATCCGAAAAAAAAAAATGGGCGGAAAATCCAAAAAATTTGTATGATTCGAATTTTGCAAGATTTTAAAAAAATGTTTTTTTTTCCCTCACTGGAATTTTTCGGGGAAATGTATTGATAAGGGGAAATAACCTGTGCGGATTTGGTTAGCATATATTTCAGAAAAAAATTTTGATAACCCCCCAGGTATACACTGAAGTTGTTCTGGCAGAATGCACTTAAAACCTATTTATTGGACTTTTGTTAAAGTACATATTGCTCTAATAAAAGCGAAGGAAAGGTGGCAATAAACGTAAGTGCCCACTGAGTCTCCTGCCTACACCTGCCTGACCTGCTATCTTTTGCTAATACAGAGATATGGGATCCAAAATCCAGACACCTTTTCTCCAGAAAGCTCTGAATTTCAGGAAGGCAATCTCCTTTAGAATTCAATTTTAACCAAGTCAAGTTTTTTTTAAAATTAGTTCTTTTTTCTCTGCAATAATAAAATATCTTATACTTAAAGGAGAAGGAAAGCTACCAAAGCAGTTTATTGCCAATAGATTAGCCACAATAGTGCAAGCTAGAACATTATATTTATTCTGCAGAATGCCGGAGTCTCTCCCTGCTCACTCATAGCTCTGAGCTCAGATTACAGCAAGGAGGGGAGGAGGGAGAGAAGCAAACTGAGCATGCTCAAGCCCTAGCTATGGAGATTTATGCTGAAAACAGGAAGTCTGATACAGAAGCCCATGTGTACACAATAGAAGTATAGAAATGCTGTTTCTTTTAACAGAGGACTCAGAGCAGCATTACTGAGGGTTTACTGGTGTATTTATATAAGACCATTCTGATAAAGCATTTTTAATTTCCTTCTCCATTAATCCCAACTAAGATCTATTTAATTCTCAGAGGAAGCAAAACAAAACAAATATAAATCATTATTGGAATGTTGCAAACACATAATTTTTATCATACCTTCAAGGTTCATTCCAGCTTGAAGACACTTCCGGTAGCGACACGCAGGGCAGTTCTTCCTTCTTATTTTATCAATAATGCAGTCGTTCCGTCCGGCGCAAAGATAATTATGCTGACCTAAAATTGACACAGGAAAGTCAATAGCAATAGTATTTTAGATTTATTGTTCAATTTCTTAAATACCATGTAAGACTTTTAGCGCCAACATGCTTAAACAGACAGACTAAACACAGACAATATGTGCAGTTCAACATGGCAGCACAGAAACTAACATTTATTTCAAATGGTATTAAAGTGGTCTGTTGGCAACAATAAGCAATTCTACTCTTTGACCTGTGTGCAAGCAGGAGTTATATTCTCTCTCTCCTACTATTTGGCCCCAGGCGGGTGTCACTAGTAAAGAGAATGTTATTTCACACGTCTGTACTAAAAGAGGCAAACCTCCTGTTAAAAATGAGAAAATCAGCTCAGTAACTTGTGCCCCATAGTAGAGCACATACAAACTGGTTAGCATTAGCATTTAGTGCTACAAGAGCTAGAACATCCATTTTTAAACTAGACACCTGTAAAATACACACAGTGCATTAGCTAAGATTGTCTCATTTGGGCATTTAATGTACAGTTACCCTAAAGTGATAAACCTGAACAATTTCAATTGGACTTCTATTAAAGTGAACCTGTCACCCAGACATAAAAATCTGTATAATAAAAGTCATTTTCAAATTAAACATGAAATCCAAATTCTTTTTTTATTAAAATTGAATTAAAGCATTCATAGCTGTTATAAACTCATTTAAAAAGCTCAGCTGTCAATCAAATATTGTCTGCCCCTCTTCTATGCCAAGGCATAGAGGCAGGGCAGACAATTACTTTCACTTTCCATTCAGCACATCCTAGATATCACTGCTCTCCCCACATTCCCCCGTTCTCTTCACCATTTAAAGGGGAAGGAAACCTAGATGTACTTTTGGCGCATGCGTAGTAGATCGTACCGGCGAAATGCTCCTACTGCGCATGCGCCGTTCAAAGCAGGAAGAAGATGTCGTCTGTGAACTCCCTGGACTGGACCTGCGCAGAAGGGTAAGTAACAAGTTAGGGGCATTTGCCCAGCGGGACGGGTAGGCCAGGGGGGAGGAGGGAGGGTGGGCAACACACGGGAGGGGGGGAGGGTTTTTGCGCCAACTAGGTTTCCTTCCCCTTTAATTGTGTATCCAGGGCATGGGGATGGACATCAGGTCCCCCATTCTGGTGCAAAAATAAGATTCTGAGATGATCCAAGGCTTGTCTTAATAACACTTTCCACAAAATGGCTCCTGCCTGCTTGTTATAATTATGAATTCCCAGACTGATGGAAACAAAATTCAATTAAGATATACAGTGTTATAAAAGTTCATTTTGCTTGACTAACATGATAAAATAGGATTTGTAATCATTTTTTGGGTGACAGGTCCCCTTAATCTTAAAACTTTGCATTCTATGATGAGTCGGCCACTCTCCACTCATTCTCACTCTCATTAATCAGACCATAAACATCATTGTATCACGTATGGCCAGATGTTGCTAACTCACTTATTTCTCAAACAAAGTGAGGGGCAAAACGAGTCAAAATGTGTCTGCTACAAGATTTTAAATCTGTTAAAAGTTTGGGAAAAAAATGGTAAACCAATTTTTATGAGATAAATACTTCTTATTGTTATTGAAAAAATTATTAAATGTAAACACTTTAAATTAGGGGGGGTGTGAATTGTTGTTTAAATTTCTTATCTTATGTAATATTTTCTATATTTTACTCCTTTTAAAGTTTTACAAAACTTGTTTCTGTCTCCATCCACTTTTAATGATATCACTTCCAGTTTGCAGCAACATCGCTTCCTGTTTGATGGTGGTCGGTGGGTTGCGGATTTGGCAGTTGAGGGTCCTGGTCAGATAGCGGATCAAAGTGTGTAAATATGCGGGTTGAGGTTTGGAGTCGCGGGCTGCGGGTTCAGGTCGCGTCTGGGTCTTAGAAATTGGTTCAGCCTGTGCAGGACTCTAACTTAGGAACAGTTGGCCAGCTTGAAAATATTTCAATATATAGACAATCCCGTTTTGTTTAGGAGGACATTTTTAGGAAGCTGCATGCGCAAAATCTCTTAATGCCATTTATATATGGATATGGGTGAGTGAGAGAAGATTTCTTGTCTTTGCATGTGATGCATCACTATTCAGATCCCCCTCAGTTCAGTTCCCCTTTAAATGTTTTAAAATGTATTTTACTTTACTAACTAACCTGTCTATGGTGGTGTATGGGCAGTAAAGAACACTGCTCATTATTTTTCCAACAGGTGCTACTCCATGAATGATTTCATATAATATAGTCCAACTCATTCAAAAATTGCACTAATGTCATGCAGAGAGATGACGATTGAACTGATACATTTTCATTACTTTAATACCTTGATTCACCCCGGCAGATGTCTCATGTACATTTCTCAGACAGTTTGACCTGAGAAACACTCATGGAATTGATTGAACCCGTTTACTTCTCACCAAGTTAAATATACAGTTAGATTAATACAGCCATTATTTTAATCCTTTGGCTTTCACTGGTAGCAGAAGCATTATATTTAAGTGAGATATCGGCGTACTACAAAAGGTTAAACAAACCATATATGGACCTGTTTTGTGGTTATCTACTATAGCTCCAAGAGTTATTTAGGCCATTCACAGGCTAAAGAACACACAGCTCATCTTGATAATAAGGTAATAGAATGCTTATGTTGTTGTAAATATACAACCCTGTAAGTTGAAGCTGCATTAGTGCAGCTAAGAAATGTATAAAAAAGCTATAGTAGTAGTGTGCATGGTTTCTTCCTTTCTTGAGAATGTATCTCAAGTTTCAAATTTTAACATATATTTCTAATCAATCAAAATATTTAATTACGGTAATCATAGATGTTTTGGTCTTTATGTAGGGTTGCCACCTGTCTGGACAGCCCTGTTTTTGGAAGGGCTGCCCAGGTGAAAAGTGGCTGTGAATGACATGGTCATCAGCCAATCGCTGATTGCCATGGCATCAGTCCCATCCCCACATAATCCGCCTGCCCCCTACATCACCTACCGCGTCCCCAATGTCAGACGATCCACCCCAAATTTCATCTGGCCCACCCACAACATCACCCGGCCCTGCCCCCTGCTCCTTTTCCCCAATGAAAAAAAGTGGCAACTTTATCTTTATGTATTTCCATAATATATTATATATTTTTATTTTTGCTTTGCTGAATTACTTTTTTCTTTAGGGCTTTTATCATCATATTGCAATGTGGGAAACAGCTAGACATACCTTCAACTGCTCTCTTAAAGAAAACTTTACAGCTGCCGCAAGTCAGTACTCCATAGTGACACCCAGAAGCCTCGTCAGAGCACACCAAACAGAGCTTGGGGGGTGGCCCCGTGCTGGTAGAAGAGGTGGATGGAGAAGGACTTAGATCAGGTCTTATTCCGGGGCTGCAGGGAAAAAAAAAATACAGTTGTATAATTGATTTACCATACAAAATGGACCTCCTCATCTACATGCAAATTGGCGTTTGCCTATGCTAAAAGACTAAATAATAAGATTTCCAGGTATGGGACCTGTAATCCAGAATGCTCAGGGCCTAGGATTTTCCTCATAATGGATCTTTCTTTAATTCTGAACTTCATACTGTAAGTCTATTAGAAAATCATGTAAACATTAAATAACCACAACAGGCTGGTTTTGCTTTCAACAAGGATTAATAAAATGCCATAAACGATAAACCCTCCTAATCATTCATATGTTGCTACTTAGTCTGCTTTACCTTCAATTGAAATAAGAAAAGAACAGAACTGCAGTTCTAAATCCTAAATCTGATATTACTGGTGTTCTTCCAAAAAGTGCTGAACGGTGCACCAGTTAAGTGCACCCATGTGACTGGAAGGGAACCCCCAAAGTACATGAACAGTTTGATAAACATGAGCTGCAGGAAAATGTTATTATTGATGAAAAGAGTAATTAGTCTCACATCTCCTGAGGTTCTTTCCTTCTATAAGAAAAAAAGGAAGGCTGTTGGTGCAATCCTAAGGCCATATAAAAACATATTTAAGTACAATAATACCCTGTCCAAATGATTCAATGAACATGCAAGTGCATGTATCTAAAAAGGAAAGAAAAACAGGGTTTTTTGTTAAAGTTATGGTCATGAAGTTGATAAGCCACCATACCACGTCAAGGTAAACCCCATATGGTGGTCCTACATTTTCCTTCTATAAACTGAAATCACTTCAGCGGAAGTCGCGTTATGACTTGGGAAATGCCAAATGCTACGGATCGCTCTCACCAGTCCAGTAATTACTCACAGAGACAAGACAGGGTGTTCTTTGCCTGTTTTAGCAGCTCTCACACAGCCAGATTTTGCTATAGGGTGAACAAGAAAATCCTTCCCAATCTCAAGGTTAAAGATAGAGAGCAGTGACAGTCTGGCTGATAAACAGAATAATCTGCCAACACAATGCAGCACTGGCAAGGAGTATAGAGCGAATGCATAAAATCTGGCTTTAAATGATAATAAAAACACCCGCAAGACTACAAGAACCTTTGCCATCTTATAGAAACACTAAGGGGGTTATTCAAAAAAAAATAAAAAAAACTATAAACTCTAAAAATACCTAACATTTTTAGATATTTATTATAACTCCAGGCTGCAATAAGTCCAAATCTGAAAAGACTCAAACTGTCGAGGGCCTGTAGAAGTCAATGGCAGAGGTCCTATTTGAAGTTATTATTGTCTGCGCTGGGTTTCGTACGGTAATCCAAAGATTTCAGGTTTTTCAGACAATTCTTTTGAGTGTCAGATGTGAAAAATTTTAATTTTTCACTGAACAATCCGATAAAGTTTGTTTTCTTTATCAGATTTTTCGTGGGGCAATTAGAAAAAGTTGCTTTTTTTTGACGATCCACTTTTTTTTTTTTTTTATTGATAAATATGGGTAAATCGTGGATTTGGTTGACCTTTTTTTGATTTAAAAAAATCTGAAAAATTTGGATTTTGATAAGATACTAAAACATGAATTGTACTGGTGCCTTGTTTCTATTTGACAAATATGTTTGTAAAGGTTTTGGAAGAAAAAAAATCCATCTACAACAGAGCTGTCATAATGGATAAAGCCATGTATCCCAATTATTTAAACAAAGCTCACGCCACTTAGCATAACAAAGGGTGCAACAATGGCCACCACTGAGGATGATGTCCCTCATGAGTTGTACCAGCAACTTTTACCAAGACTAAACTTGGGGTCATTTAAGAACTGGGCAAATTTGCCCCTTGGCAGTAATCCATGACAACCAATCAGATGTTGGTTTTCATAGTTCTACCTGCAACTGGCTGAAAAAAAAACAAATCGCATAAGGAGCAAAGTGCTGCATTTTCACCCCAATATACCTTTTATAAAAATGGTGGCCTTACATGCTGAGAATGCTTGGGGATACAGTATTTAGTAAACTATATTCCATGGCATCTGTGTAACTGTAAGCTAGTTTGTCTACTAGTTTAGAACCCAAAAAACATTTTTCATAGAAGGAAAGAGGGGTTTATACCCCATAATGGTGTTACTTCACAGCGCTATGCCTGCTGCACTTCTCAGATAACAATAGCGACAATCACTTGAATTCTTGTCAACGACTATATTCACTGAAATCTGGGATTTAACAGAAAAAAAGCGGAGGCATGGAATGAATATTCTTTCTAGATACAAAAACTTAAGTTCTATACCCAATTCAGTGAAGACAATTATCTATTCAACAACTGCGTATCCATAAAGCACAAGCGTAAATCCGATCCGATTGATCAAATTGTTCAAATTTTTAGAAATGTTTTTACTGTAATAAGAAGATAATACCTTCTGCTTGATCCCAACTCAGATATAATTAATCTTTACTGTAGACTAAACAATCCTATTGGGTTTAATCAATGTTTAAATGATATTTTAGTAGACTTTGGCATGGAGATCAATATTACAGAAAGACTGCTTATCAGGAAAACCCCAGGTCCCAAGCATTCTTGATAATGGGTCCCATACCTGTACTCTCTGTTAAGAATTCCTATACAGCACATATTTAAACATGCAAAGAATAAAGCAGGGTAGCTTGGTGGCACACCTACTCATAGTAAAACAACACAATAAGCAACACCATCACCACAATCAAAGCTGTCGGATATCATCCACCAAGGTACTGGTGTGTATATAATGGTGTATAATGGCTTATCCTTAAAGGGGAACTTTGGCAAAAATAGGAAAATTTAATATAAGCTTCCTCGTACTGAAATAAGAAACTTTCTAAATATAATCAATTAAAAATTCTGCATTGTTTCTGAAATAATCCAGTTTATCTTCACTATTCCTCTCTCAGCATCTGTTTCTCCTCATTCTGTCTTCATGCAGCAGTTGGGTGTCAGATGAATGATCCAATATATCTTATAGGGGGGACTCCTCACTGAAATAACTGATTCCAGTACAAACAAAATCTAACAAAATAACTGCCTTTTGTACAAATCCTGCATGTAGAGAGACTTGATGTCTGGTGATTTTAATAGAGTGAGCTCTAACACATCTTCTAGGCAAAAGGAGCCCCCCTATTAGAGATATTGGATTTAACTGTCAATGAATATCTGACACCCAACTTCTGAATGAAGACAGAATGAAGAGAAACAGATGCAGAGAGAGGAGTAGCGAATATAAACGTGATTATTTCAGAAACAGTACAGACTTTTGAATTGATTCTATTTAGAGAGTATCTTATTCATTATGACGTAGCTTATATTAAATTCTAATTTTCATGATAGTTTGTAAACAGAGAGGTTTTACAACTTTATTTGTACAATACATATTGGGAAGTAATATGTAACTAGTAATCAAGGCAGAAACAAATATTTATTGGCAAGTGCCAGCTCCTGGTATTCATTGCTGGCGCCTGACAGTTTTTTTCTTTTCTATGGGTTCTCTACTAATGTACCTAAAGCAAAGCTTTCAAATCAGAGATATTTCATATTTCGTAGAGGACAGGAGCCAACAACAGCTAAAAGGGCAAAAGCCAGTCAACTAACTCTGTTATTTGTTACAGACACACATACACAAAGACACAAATGTTCAGTGAAAAAAAATATATTTACTAGAAAATCTCTTGGGATGACAATTCAATGAACTAGATATATTTCATTAATACCATAGTATCCCAGGGAGCCCAGTCTAATGTGGGCTCTGGTACCTTTTACAACAGGCAAAGCTTCTATCAGAGATCAGATAAATACCAATATTTACTGGGCCGTGTGGGAAGGTGCCACATTCAATAGTCGTGATTCAGGTCGTGCCAACGGTATAAAATAATGCGATGCAAGTTTTCACTGCAATGCACAACCAAAGTAAACAAAGTCAGGGATTCTGCGGCTAGCTACAGGAACTGGTAAGGAGGGTGTGGGTTATTCTTAACCATGGAACTCCAATACCCACAGTGGAAACTCCTCTGCCACTTGAGGGTTTAAATCCATAATATAATGAAAAATATAAAAGGTTATAAATGGATTTGTATGAACACTAGGGATGCACCGAATCCAGGATTCGGTTCGGGATTCGGCCTTTTTCAGCAGGATTCGGATTCGGCCGAATCCTTCTACCCGGCCGAACCGAATCCGAATTTGCATATGCAAATTAGGGGCGGGGAGGGAAATTGCGTGACTTTTTGTCAGAAAACAAGGAAGTAAAAAATGTTTTCCCCTTCCGTCCCTAATTTGCATATGCAAATTAGGGTTCGGATTCGGTTCGGTATTCGGCCGAACCTTTCACGAAGGATTCGGGGGTTCGGCCGAATCCAAAAAAGTGGATTCGGTGCATCCCTAATGAATACATCAACTCCCTTGCCCATTACTAACCAACACTCATAGGGCTGCCAGTATAGAAAGGAGAATACACTAATCACTGGGTCCAAGCAGACAACTACAGGGAATATAGCAAAAATGTAACACTTGGGGGCAGATTTATTAAGGGTCAAATAGAAAATTCACATATTCGAATTTTAATCCCCAAATTCGAATGTGAGATTTATCACACCTCGACCATGGAAACAGTTCTAATTTGAATATTCGCCACCTAAAACCTACATAGTTCATTTACAAATCAATGGTTCCATTGAACCGTTTGAATATGTTTATTGCCTTCCTGACTTTCAAATTTTTTTCAAATTCAAATCGAATTTGGACTATTCCCTAGTTGAACTACACAAAAAATTGCTTGATATTCTAATTTTTTTAATTCGAATTTTCACTTCGACCTTTGATAAATTATACCCATAGAGTACCTGATTACAGTAAGGACATGTGTCCAAAAAAAAAAAGGTCCAAAATCTCACTAGGTCAATTTAGTTCAGCATTTCTTGCTACAGTTCATTTACATCAAACAAATACACTTCTGTATTGTAATCATTGTATACACCCATCTATTTGGGTTTATGGAGGGGCGGTATATGTTAGTGCTATATAAATATAGGTTATAACAACAACAAAGCAAAAGGTGAAAACTTTTTTGTCTCCACTTTGCAACAAGAACTGTCCTGCTGCAACTGAAGAATCCAGAGATAAACAATATAAAAATGACACCATGTTAGTTTTTTGTTTAATGAAAATATAAGATTGTTATCACAAGATGTTTTTTGTTAGAAAAAGTGGTGTTCACTGCCACTTTAAGTGGTTGAAATGCCGAATATTTCCATTTATGATGATTTACCATGAACATTTCACAGGTCTACTGAAAACAAGGATTTTGGGTAATATGCAACTAAATCACCTGCCAGCTTTGTACGCAAGAAAACATTTCGTAATGTTCAAAGTCAAGTTAGTATACAGAAACACGATCTTTATCAACGTTATCAAAATATTTTTTTCCATCCTGATCATATGATAACACCATGACAGTTGCAGTAACTGGTTAACTATTAACCTTGGGTTTTCAGACACGCCTAATGTCTCTCTTCCAATTTGTTTGACAATCTGAATATGGGCTCAGGGCAAAAATCTATTTGTACAATGTGCTGTGTCTCACGAAATAATATGGAATTTACAATTTATCCAAAATGACTGAGTTAATAGTGCTGCTTCAGCAGAATTCTGCACTGAAATCCATTTCTCAAAAGAGCAAACAGATTTTTTTTATATCCAATTTTGAAATCTGACATGGGGCTAGACATATTGTCAATTTCCCAGCTGCCCCAAGTCATGTGACTTGTGCTCTGATAAACTTCAATCACTCTTTACTGCTGTACTGCAAGTTGGAGTGATGTCAACCCCTCCCTTTTTCCCCCCCAGCAGCCAAACAAAAGAACAATGGGAAGATAACCAGATAGCAGCTCCCTAACACAAGATAACAGCTGCCTGGTAGATCTAAGAACAGCACTCAATAGTAAAAACCCATGTCCAACTGAGACACATTCAGTTACATTGAGAAGGTAAAACAGCAACCTGCCAGAAAGCATTTCTCTCCTAAAGTGCAGGCAGAAGTCACATGACTGGGAGCAGCTGGGAAATTGACAAAATGTCTAGCCCCATGTCAGATTTCAAAATTGAATATAAAAAAATCAGTTTGCTCTTTTGAGAAATGGATTTCAGTGCAGAATTCTGCCGGAGTAGCACTATTAACTGATGCGTTTTGAAAGCGATGACAAGATCCCTTTAATATAGAAAATGTTTTATATAGGTAGCACAATTTGCCCAGGGCTTATAATTTAAGAAATGATGATTGAGGTAAAGCTTTATTTGGGGATTACATATATAATATGTATAAACAGTAAAATATATCCTTCTGTTGGTGACTGGCACAACATAGTGTAACTATACAGAGAATTATGTACCCCCAGTTGTTTAATATAAGGATATTATAAGGCACAGAGGAGTTCAATGACCATATAAAGGAAAAGGCTTTTATACAGCTAATGGAACTCCAAGTTGATTTCTATCTTTCTATATCCTCATATTTTATAACAGGGGGTACATTATTCAGAATGTACAGAAATCAGAGGGACGTGTTACACAAATTACAGCACTAAGTAGGGATGCACCAAATCCAGGATTCGGCCGAATCCTTGTGCCTGGCCAAACCATATCCAAATCCTAATTTGCATATGTAAACTTGACTTTGAACATTACGAAATGTTTTCTTGCATACAAAGCTGGCAGGTGAATTAGTTGCGGGTAGGGAAATCACGTGACTTTTTGTCGGAAAAGAAGAATTTGTTCCACTTTTTCCTTTCATGCCCCTAATTTGGATATACAAATTAGGATTCAGGTTCGGTTTCGGCCAAATCTTTCACCAAGGATTCGGCCGCATCCCTACCACTAAGCAATGATTATAACAGATGACATCACTGAGCAGTGTTTATATAGTGAATAAAGTACCCCCTCTTGCAAATTATAAGGTTATTATAAGTTACCGAGGAGTTTCATGACCATATAAAAACCCGAGGCAGGTTCTGACATCAGAACTCACCGTTTATAAAGATATAATTTACAAGATATTCATAGGTTTATGTATTATAGCCTCATAAATGGTGCTTGGTGATGTCATCAGTTATAATCGGTGCTCAGGGATGTAAAGTCTGTCACATGAGTCTCTGAAACTTAGGTAAAACTTGGATAGTATAATAAATTATGAGGATATTAGAATCTTCATGACCTGGAAAAAAGCACCCGGCTTTTAGTCTTTGGCTTTTAGATGATCTTAGAACTTGTTTGTCATATATTTTACAATAGGGGGTATGTTATTCACTATATAATACTCAAAAGCCATGAATATCTTGTGAATGATATCCTTATAAACGGTGAGTTCTGATGTCATCAATTATAAACGGTGAGTTCTGATGTCATTTCTGTCACATGGCTCACTGAATCTTGGTATTATAATAAAGTGCCCCCAGTTACAAAATATGAGGATATTAGAAGGTACCTCAAAGTTCCATGACCTGTGGTTATGAAACTCCTCGGTAATTTATAATATCTAGGGATGCACCGAATCCAGGATTCGGTTCGGGATTCGGCCTTTTTCAGCAGGATTCGGATTCGACCGAATCCTTCTGCCTGGGCGAACCCGAATCCTAATTTGCATATGCAAATTAGGGGCTGGAGGGAAATTGCATGACTTTTTGTCAGAAAACAAGGAAGTAAAAAATGTTTTCCCCTTACCATTTGCATATGCAAATTAGGGTTCTGATTCGGTTCGGTATTCGGCCGAATCTTTCATGAAGGATTCGGGGGTTCGGCCGAATCCAAAAAAGTGGATTCGGTGCATCCCTAATAATATCCTTATAATTTACAAGAGGGGGTACTTTATTCACTATTTATAATCTACAGAATATTCATGGCTCGTGTGCTTTAAAAAGATATGATTTACAATTTACTCATGGCTCTTGTGCATTATACATGGTATAATTATCATTAGGGTGGATGGCACTAACACAGTAACATAAATTGCCAATTGAGGATCTTCACTACAAGTTCAAGACAATAAAAACACAATAACCCTCCGATGAACACATTTATTCGTTCCTGATATTCTTGAGTTCAAAAAATAAATATTACATGGGAAAGTAGTACAGGTTTGGGATCTGTTATCCCGAAACCCGTTAACCAGAAAGTTTTGAATTACGGGAAGGTCATCTCCCATAGACTCTATTTTATCCAAATAATCCACATTTTTAAAATTGATTTCCTTTTTCTCTGTAATAATAAAACAGTACCTTGTACTTGATCCCAACTAAGGTATAATTAATCCTTATTGGAAGCAAACCCCGTCTTTTGGGTTTATTTAATGTTTCCGTGATTTTCTAGTAGACTTAAAATGTAAAGATCCAAATTACAGAAAGATCCATTATCGGAAAAACCCCAGGTCCCGAGCATTCTGGATAACAGGTCCCATACCTGTACCTATTTCTTCTACCCTCTCACAAACTAGAATTTGACCCAGGCATTTTCCTTTCATTGGATAAACAATCCTGCATTTGGGAGTAAATTAAACTTGATGGCCAAATTTCAATGTGATCCATACAGTAGAGAGTTGTGTTCCCTTCTGGGAATATATGAGCTGAACATATACAAACCGTTGATTCTATCAAGTGCTTTCATTCTACACGGGTTATCGACAACATCTGCTTTGGAATGACAGCGTTCCATTTATTCTAAAAAGTTACGTACAATCATCTCATTACTGCAGAAAAGATTAGCACTTTTGGGAACTTCCTTGGCTTTGTAATGAAATGCTCCGTTCCATTTGGCAGGAAGCGCGCGTCTTTATACAAAGGGAAAAATGTTCGTGGATTTCAAATGTGAAGCAGCTTTACTTTTATGACAGGAACCATTATATAATATTGATGATATGTTTATAAAATCTAACCTGCATTTTTCAGAAACCCCCTTGGATACCATATAACAGCTGCCATGAAACTGCAAGGGAAGTGTGTGTTAAAGCTCTGCTGTAGCAATGGTTTCCCTTCAAACAAACAGTGCATGGGCAATTTAAACCTACACACTAAACAGATGGAACAGTTTTTAATGCAGCGTTAATTCTAAATACACCATTAACTGCAGTGGAAAAGGGTTGCATCAGGTTTCCCCATGCTGGACCAAATACACATTTAAAGAAGAAGGAAAGGCTAAATTAATTAAGCTTTATCAGAAAGGTCTATTTAAATACACCCATCCTCTGTCAAAAGAAACACAGCATTTCTTTCCTTCTATTTAGTAGAAATAGGCTGATGTATCAGACTTCATGTTTTTAGCATAAACCTCCAGGGCACGGGCTTGAGCATGCTCAGTTTGCTCCTCTCTCCCTTTTCCCCCTCCCTGCTGTAATCTGAGCCCAGAGCTATGAGTGAGGAAGGAAGTGATGTCACACCAATATGGCAGCTGCTATCCTAAACAAACAGAGAGAGCTTCTAGAGCAGTTTACTCTGGTATGGAAAAAGCATTCTACAGAATAAAAATGGTGTTATAGCTTGCACTATTGTGGCTTATCTATTGGCAATAAACTGCTTTAGTAGCTTTCCTTCTCCTTTAAAGCCTGGGTTTGTATATGTGAAACCAGAGAAGTCATGAGAACAATGCAATGGACCCATGCAAAAGAGCATGACTTTGCTCCAAGGTGATTCTAAAATGGCCAGTCATCAAGACCCAGGTGACTTTTGCTTGAAGGCCAAGTAAAAGAGCAAGCTGGCGTACTACATATTTAAATTTTGCCTACTAGAGACAATATTTTAAGTATTTTCTCCAATTCCAACAAAAGCAACAAAGACAAATTTGCAAAACAACGTTAATTCTGTGTTTTATAGGTCACCTTACAGCAAGCAATTTATAAACCTTTCCCAATCAAGCATTGCTCCTTTGAAATGCCAGATGTAGCTATAAGAAGACAGTACTAATCATGCACAAATTAAATCATGTTCTTCAAAGAAACCTCTTGAGTATGGTATACAATTTAAAATATTTATTGTCATGAACAGGCATAAAAGGAAAAAGCAGTGCAATCATCTATGAAGAATGTTTCAAGGCTTCTTCCAAACCTTCCTAGACTATCAAGAGCAATATAACATACAGGTCTGGCTGCCTTTCTGATATATTCTATCTAATGGCGGCTACATGTTGGCAGATCCTGTATTATTGTTCTATTCTTTCAGGCAGAAGGCCAGAGAAGTAAATACAGTGAGGTTGATTTTTCCCATGTAGTTCCATTTTTAGTTCGTTATAGTCAGTTTGCGGTTTACATGCAACTGTAATATATGTAGGGATGCACCGAATCCACTATTTTGGATTCAACCGAACCCCTGAATCCTTCGCAAAAGATTCGGCCGAAAACCAAACCGAATTTGCATATGCAAATTAGGGGTTGGAAGGGGAAAACATTTTTTGCTTCCTTGTTTTGTGACCAAAAAGTCATGAAATTTCCCTCCCCCCCTAATTTGCATATCAAAATTAGGATTCGGATTCGGTTCGACCTTTATAACAGGTATGGATGTTTTAATGAAAAAAATAAATTGTGTTTTATGTTTCATTTGCAAAGGATTTTCATTATACAGCTTTTTATGTGTAGGTGACAGGTCCACTTTAAGGTATAAAGATCCAAATTACAGAGAGATTCGTTATCTGAAAAGCCCCAGGTCACGGGCATTTTGGATAACAGGTCCTGTACCTGTACTGTGTTGTTAATACACAGAAAAAGGAAATCAGTTTTAAAAATCTGGATTATTTGGATAAAATGAAGTCTATGGGAGATTGCCATCCCGTAATTCAGGGCTTTCTGCATTACTGGTTTCAGTACTATGTATTATGCTTAAAGAATCAAAGAGTTAAATAACTAGTACCACCGCATAAATTTAGGGATGCACCGAATCCAGGATTCGGTTCGGGATTCAGGCAGGATTCTGCCTTTTTCAGCAGGATTCCGATTCGGCCGAATCCTTCTGCCCGGCCGAACCGAATCCGAATTTGCATAGGCATTAGGATCGGGGAGGGAAATTGCGTGACTTTTTGTCACAAAACAAAGAAGTAAAAAGCGTTTTCCCCTTCCCATACGTAATTTGCATGTGCAAATTAGGATTCGGATTTCGACCGAATCTTTCGAAAAGGATTCGGGGGTTCAGCCGAACCCAAAATCGTGGATTCGGTGCATCCCTAATTAAATTAAATTAACTATGGGCTGCAGGATTCTCATTTTAAACTGAAAGGCAGTAATGGTCAAAGGCAATGTATATGTATGTATATATATATATATATATATATATATATATATATATATATATATATATATATATATATATATATATTTATTCTATAGAGGCCATGTGCTACTAGCCTAACTGCACAAACAGACAAATTTGAGATCTTTGTAATGAAAATAATAAACAGAATGCAAAGCGCAACACAAAGCCTATTTATTGGACTCATGTTGAACATAGAAACATATTGTTCCTTTAGCTGCCCTAGAGCTCAGATCATTCAGCGAGGTATTTTGCAACAATATATTTGTCTAATATTTACTTTCGAGGAACATTTTTTGTACAGCCCTATTTCTAAGCCAATGAGATTGTGTCTTTCTCAGTGGTTTATACTGGAAATATTCTCAGCTGAAGATCAATGCATTCAATTATTTAGTAACAAGAGCTCAAAACAAAATCTCTCAACAGGCATTGCACTTATTTTATTTTATTACTAAGTCATGCTGTTCTTTAACATGTCTTAATAAAGATGGGACACTGAAGAGGTCTCAGATCCTGATAATTTCCCAAGAAATCAACTTTTTTTTAATTTATCCACCCAATCTCAGCCAAAACTACCACATAACTTACTATTGTTATCATCCATACAAACATATTGCAACTCATTTTGGGGAGAAACCCCTTACAAGTCATTCTGAATGAGCCATGTACTTACAGAACCAAATACTACACTTGAATTGCAAAAGTAAGACGCTACTATAAAGACACTAGAGGAACTCTTAGGGAACAGTGCAGTATGTAATAGGCAGGAATCTATAATAAAGAAGCATAGATAGTTGTAAATCATTTTCATTACAGGGTTAGTGTAATAATTGCTAGGAAACGGTTGGGAAACTCGTCAGTTCATCCGAAAACAAGTGGTTAAGCTTTTTCTCAGGGGGGCTCAATTAAAAATAAGTTAGTCATTTTTGTCTTTAGTGTTTTTTGTGTTTAGAAACAGTTTGTTCATTGTTTTAAATACTATTTTCTATTGTTGGGAATATATTGTATTTAAAGGTATCATGGTAACTTAAGGTGGCCATACACTGAGAGATCCGCTCGTTTGGCAATGTCGCCAAACGAGCGGATCTCCCTCCGATATGCCCACCTTGAGGTGGGCAATATCGGGCCGATCCGATCTTGGGCCCAACGATCGGATCCTAACGAGGCCTTAACGGGCGGTCGGATCGCGGGACTGCATCAACGAATAGATGCGGCCGCGATCTGACGGGATTTTCTATCCCATCCGATCGAGATCTGGCCGACTTTCGGCCAGATCTCGATCGGTGAAGCCCGTCAGGGGGGCCCCATACACGGGCCAATAAGCTGCCGACACGGTCTGTCGGCAGCTTTTATCGGCCCGTGTATGGCCACCTTTACTGTAAAGGTGGCCATAGACGCAGATAATATCGTACACAGGCCCGGACTGGCAATCTGTGGGTTCTGGCAAATGCTGCTAGAAGGTCCCATAGAAAGTCCGTATTTAGTGGGCTGGTGAGGGCTGTTTGGGCCTGTGTGTGGGCTGATTGGGCCTCTGTGTACCTGAAATGCCAGGGCCTATTTTAGTTCTTAGTCCGGACCTGATCGTACAACACTAGTTTTCATACAATATTCAGTGCGTGTATGGTGGGAAAAGAGCCAAATGATATTGGCAGAAGACTAGGATATCGGTCGGGTCCTCCATCTTACTGGATGGAAAATTTTGATCGGGTGCCTTTTAAGCTCCCCATAGACGCAAAGATTTTTCTTGCCAAACGACTGATTTTAGTGAAGTCCGACCAATCCTTCAAAATTATCGTGTGGTTAATGGGATTTGAACGATCGTAAAATTTTAAAAAATCTTTGTCGGTCCCAGTGCAATCTATGTTTGCAGGGACAAGCAGGCAGCTACTCTGTTTTCCTGGCAATATCGCCTGAAACTGTCTTTTTAGTTGATGGACAATTCGTGCGATTGTACGATCTTTTCGAGATAATCGTGGTCTCACGATGACGATCAGATCTTTTAAAAATCTTTACATCTATGGCTTCCACACATTGGCCATTGTTAGTGCTGAATAGTCAGATACAGGTAGAATTCTATTCTTTCTACCTGGACATCTGACAATTCAGCTCTACGCGTGTGTTTTGAAACCAACGATCTTGGAAACATCTTTTCCAAGAAAGATCGTAATCGTTATGTCTATGGCCACCTTAACCATTTTTGGGCCCAAGGTAAAGAATCCCACAGTGGAAGAAAATACTAGCACCTCTCCCCAACCACATTAACTGGTTATTTAAAGGGTTTCTGTCGTGATTTTATGATGTTGTTTTCATTTCTAAATGACACTGTTTACACTGCAAACAATTCTCTCTACAATATAAAATTTCATTCCTAAATCAGCAAGTGTATTTTTTTAGTTGTAATATTGATGTGTAGGTGCGATCTCAGGTCATTTTGCCTGGTCATGTGCTTTCAGAAAGAGCCAGCACTTTAGGATGGAACTGCTTTCTGGCAGGTTGTTGTGGCTTACTAATTTTATGATCTTAACTTTGTAACTAAAAACCCTTGTTACACACATGCACTTGCATATATACTGAATTACTTGTGAGACAGGGGACCAGGTAATGTGCATTGATTAATCGGATAAATCAGTTGCACTTCCATTGTATTTAAACATATTTTTTTTAGCCTGGCGTGCTCCCACAACCCCCTTGTATTGTTGTTTCTCCTACTCAATGTAACTGACCTTTAGACCAATTCGGCAGCTTATCTGCCCGTGTATGGTGGCTTCAGGCGGGTCTTTCCGATCAATATCCGGCCAAGATATAGACCGGGAAGGTTATTTTTTCAGGCGATCGACCTGTCGGAGCCCATTGCTCCTCGTTGTAATCCAATCATTCGGCCCTAGGGCTGAATGTTCAGATTAACCCAATATAGCCCTGCCGTTGGTGGGCATATCGGGGAAAGATCCGCTCGTTTGGTGATCTTATAGTGCACTGATTCCCAACCAGTAGCTCGCGAGCAACATGTTACTCTCCAACCCCTTGGATGCTGCTCCCAGTGGCCTCAAAGCAGGTGCTTATTTTTGAATTCCAGGCTTGGATGCAAGTTTTATTGCATTAAAACCAGATGTACTGCCATAGAGAGCCTTAAAGTGGACCCGTCACCAAAAAAAATTATTCAAAATCTTATTTTATCACATTAGTCAAGCAAAATAAACTTTAATTACAATATATAAGTTATTTGAATCTTGTTTCCTTCAGTCTGGGAACTCATAATTATAACAAGCAGGCAGGAGCCATTTTGTGGACACTGTTATTAAGACAAGCCTTGTATCATCTCAGAATCTTGTTTGTGCACCAGAATGGGGGACCTGATGTCCATCCCAATGCCCTGGTTACACAATTTAATGGTTAAGAGAATGGGGGAATGTGGGGAGAGCAGTGACATGTAGGAAGTGCTGAATGGAAAGTGAAAGTAATTGTCTGCCCCACCTCTATGCCTAGGCATAGAGGCGGGGCAGACAATATTTGATTGACAGCTGAGATTTCTAAATGAGTTTACAACAGCTATGAATGCTTTAATAAAAAAAAGAAATTGGATTTCATGTTTAATTTGAAAAGGACTTTTATTATACAGATTTTTGTGTCTGGGTGACGGGTCCACTTTAATGTAGGTTCACCTTCCACACAGGGGCTACTAAATGGCCAATCACAGCACTTATTTGACACACAGGAACATTATTCATGCTAGTGTTGCTCCCCAACTCCTTTTACGGTACTTCTGAATGTTGCTCATGGGTTGTAAAGGTTGGGAATTCCTGTTATAGTGTATGGACAGCTTTACTATTGAGTACTGTTTAGCTCTACCGGGGAGCTGTTATCTTGTGTCAGGGATCTGCTACCTTCCCATTTTTCTGTTGTTAGGCTTCTGGGGAGAAAGGGAAGGGGTGATATCGCTCCAATTTGCAGTGCAGCAGCAAAGAGTGACTTAAGTTTATCAGAGCACAAGTCACATGACTGGGGGCAGCTGGGGAAACTGACAATATTTCTAGCCCCATGCCAGATTTCAAAATGAAATATAAAAAAATCTGTTTGCTCTTTTTAGAAACTGATTCCACTGCAGCATTCTGCTGGAGCAGCACAATTAATTGATGTGTTTTGAGAAAAAAATGTTTTAACATGACAGTATCCCTTTAAGTTTGGAGTTTCTAAACACCTCCTATAGCATGAATTGATGGGTCGTTATAGGTTAATAGACCTGTGTCAAACTCTGTGTCTATTATCTGACTGCCCCATGGTAGCTGATTAAACCGCACAATGCTGAAATGTTGATATGGGCATTAATGTTTGTGGCAAACTTATTTAACATGCAATATGGTGTGCAATTTGGTCACACCCAAGCCAACATCTGAATACTTAATAAATGGGTTGGACTGCCTCTTATGATTTATGATATATGATTAAAGGGCAACTCCACGTAAAAACTGTTTTTGTTTTGCATAATGAAAGACAACTTAATGCAATTTATTTTCTTTTGAAAGCAGCATCTGTCTGTTTAAATTCTATGCACTATTTGTTCTGACTCCTGAAACAATGTAACAGAATCCAGATTAAAAAATCTGGAGGAGACCTCACATCTGCCCAAAGCTTTCACATAACCTATGCAATCCCCCATGCTCCTCTATGAGGGAGCTGTCATCTTTGCGCTGCAATAATCTAAAGGACTAGTTAAAGGACCAGTAACATCAAAAATTGTTTTAAAGTAATAAAAATATAATGCGGTGTTGCCCTGCACTAGTAAAACTGCTGTGTTTGCTTCAGAAACATTACTATTGTTTATATAAATAAACTGCTGTGTAGCCATGGGGGCAGCCATTCAAAGGAGAAAAGGCTCCAGTTACACAGCAGATAGCAGATATGCTCTGTAGAACATAATTCTGTTACCTGTTATCCATTAGTTATCCTGTGCCATATAGCCGTTTTTCAATTTCCGCCATTGCTACACAGCAGCTTGTTTATATGAACTATAGTAGTGTTTCTGAAGCAAACACATCAGTTTTACCAGTGCAGGACAACACTACATGATATTTTCATTACTTTAAAACACTTTCAGTTTTTGGTGTTACTGTTCCTTTAATAAGCCCTGCCACAAGATCATTGGGCCCCCTAAACTTGTAACAGGACATTTTCCATAAACATCTATTGCAGCTGCTTATAAGTCTGGGCCCCCTTTTTCAAAATATGAATTTAATAAGAATGACAAATAAAAATGAAATAAATACACATCCATCAAATTCAATCCCAGCAATCTGCGTTACTGCTAGGGATGCACCGAATCCAGGATTCGGTTCGGGATTCGGACTTTTTCAGCAGGATCCGGATTCGGCCGAATCCTTCTGCCTGGCCGAACCGAATCCTAATTTGCATATGCAAATTAGGGGCGGGAAGGAAATTGTGTGACTTTTTGTCAGAAAACAAGGAAGTAGATAATGTGTTTCCCTTCCCAGGGTTCGGATTCGGTTCGGTATTCGGACAAATCTTTCGCGAGGGATTCGGGGGTTCGGCCGAATCCAAAAAAGTGGATTCGGTGCATCCCTAGTTACTGCAAATTGATTTTTAGCGTAGTCTGTTGCTGGGTGCTTGCGTTATTGGGGGCCCAAGAAAAATAACTTGTATGGGCCCCAAGATTTCTAGACTGTAGAATTTAGCTTTCATTCTGTCTCTGATTTCATTTTGGTCGAGCTGAAGTTCCAGGGTGTGATGCAATGTGGGTTATGTCAATGCTGATTAAGAGGCTCCTGGGATACAAGAAGACTCCCACTGAAGGTACCACTCTGGCGCACAAATTAGGATATTATACTTGACATATAATGTAATCTAGATTTCTTTCCACATTCTTCAGGGAGAAAAGGGCAGACTTCTGCAACGTTTCAGCTGCACTGATCAGAGACCAAAAAGCAAAGTGAAACCCAGCACCTTGCTCAATTGCCTTGTAATCCCAGGGCTCCTGAACAGTAAGCAATTAATCAACTAAAATATAATAGCTCTTTCAGTAATCTAAAGCATGTGTAATCATTTTTTCCTTTAAAATCACCGTAGGGGTGAACAGCCCTCCCCAAGACAAAGTTTCATCAGAACTTTCATTTAACAGTATCTCGCATAGAAACCAAACTTATTTATTAAAGGAATGGTTCACCTTACGGGCAGAGGCGAACGTGGAGATTCGGGGAGATTAGTCGGCCGTCGACATATCGCCTCTTCTTTGGGCGACAAATCTACCTGAACCGCCTTCTAGAATCTAAATCTCTGGCGGGATGGCACTCTGAGCGCTTCGTTTTCCGAAGTCGCCCAAAGTTTCCTCGTGAGGCAACTGCGGGCGACTTCAAAATACGAGTAGGGGGGGGCGGAGCTAAGACACGCATGTGAGCAGACGCGTTCCACAAGAGCTCTCCGACTTGAGGCCCTAAAAGGTGTAAAATAAGCATTTTCCCCATAATCTACGGTGGGTAAATACCCTCATCATACTCTCTAGAGTAAGCGACATAACATGGGACCAAAAAATCCAGCTAAGAAAGACCCGAAAAAGGTGACGGAGTTCTTTTTGGAACAGCACAACAAGCAATCCAGTGCCATCTTGGCCCACGGTGAGGATGAGCTGAGAGCTGAGGCGGACATTATATCGGCTCCGGTAACAGCAGCGGAGATAAAATCCATGCTCTCTGAGCTCCGCTCTTCTCTACAATATGACTTTAAACGCTTTACGGAAGAAATCAAGAGGGAGGTGAGAGAACTCGGGGAGCGTACCGACCACATTGAGCACAAGATGGGGGAATTCACGACCGCCCATAACGAAGTTGCGGACTCCCAGCAGGTCATGGAAAAAGAACTTACTAGACTAAGAGACAAAGTGGCGGATCTTGAGGATCGATCCAGGCGCTGCAATATACGCGTCAGAGGCATTCCAGAGGAGGTAAAGGCGGAAGAGCTGGAGGCCTACTTTGGTGAGTTACTATTAGCCATACTACCAGATACGCCACAAATTGAGCTGACCCTGGATCGCATACATAGGGTGCCGAAACCCAGATCGGCACCAGAAAAGGCGCCACGGGATGTTCTCACTAAAATCCACTTTTACAAAACAAAGGAGAAAATACTGGCGTTGGCCAGGAAAAAAGAGGGATGGCCTGGCAAATTTAAGGACTTAGAACTTTACACCGACCTCTCCTTGGCCACGCTAGCTAGAAGGAGAACCTTCCAGGAAACAACTAAGGCCTTAAGGGAGCACAAAATCCCATATAGATGGGCTTATCCCACTAAGCTGCTGGTGTCTAGAAACGGAACTCTACATGTCTTCACTACTCCTGCAGAGGCCCTACGAACGACTTCCAGATGGATACGAGATGGGGAAGACCCTGGGGCACACGGAGAACCCTCTCGAGATTTTCCTTCCTCACCCTCACGAAACAGAATAGAAGCAGAATGGAAGATGGCTTAATGGATCCATAGCCTTACCCTTGCTTGATTTCGGGGGTTATTCTTCATTATTTCTGGGGGACCATTTCTTAACGGCGACGGGCCATAGGAGAACTGACCATCCTCTCCCCCCCACTTTACAGGTTTGTGATCTGGCCCCTGGCGGCAAAACCCAGACGACTGCCGCAACAGGACCTTAACCACAAACTCTCACCACTTAGGCTGACTAGCCTACTACAAGTTCATAATACTGATTTACTGTTATACTGTTTTTATGCTCTCGCACCTATGTTTTATCCTCCTCTCTCATCTACATAGCCTCACCAGCCGTTCCTATCTCTTGGGCAACCCGCATCCACCCCAACTCCCCTCCATCCATTACCAGCGTCGAAGTTTACGTAAGCATATGTTGAATACTTGCAATGGTTAGATTTGTCTCCCATAATGTTAGGGGTTTAAATACTCACAGAAGCGCAACCTTGCGCTAAGAGAAGCGAGCAGATTGCGTGCGGATGTGCTACTGGTTCAGGAAACCCATTTTGTGAATCGTAACCCCCCTAAATTTTATAATCAAAACTACCCTCACAGCTTCCACTCCTGCGCTATAACCAAAACTAAAGGGGTTTCTATACTAATTTCGAAACGTGTAGCGTTCGAACTACACAAAGTAATCACGGACTCTAACGGTAGATATCTGGTGGTAATCTGCTCGCTTAACGGAGTCGTTTTCACGATTGCTAATATTTATGTACCTAATGCTGATCAGGATAAATTTGTATGTACCACATTAAGCAAACTGCATGAGATCAAGAGGGGACGCTTAGTGGTTGCAGGAGACTTCAACGTAGCTTTAGACCAAGTAGAAGATACTTCGAGACCTTCAGGGAAGATCCCACACCCACACCTCCTTAAAATGGCCCAGAAAGTGAGCACACACGTTCATACAAATGCCCTCATAGACCTCTGGAGAGCCTACAACCATAATGTAAGGGACTTTACGTATTATTCCCCGAGACATGACTCCTATTCAAGGATAGACCTCATCCTAGCAGATCCATACACAACGAGTCTGTTGGAATGTGCCTCCATTAAGACTAGATCATGGTCTGACCATGCCCCAGTCGTGGTGGACATCCAAAATCCAATTGACTCGAAGGGGCCCACTACCTGGCGCTTGAATGATTCATTATTAACGAGAACTGAACACAAACAACAGATTGTACAAGGAATTCAAGAATACTTCCAACTTAACGCCAAACCTGACACATCCCACCAGACGCTATGGTTAGCTCATAAAGCAGTCACCAGAGGCACACTAATTAAACTTAGCAAACAGGTCAGTAACAATAGAGAAGCCCAACAAACTATGCTAGAGACGAGACTAAAGCAATTAGAGGCTTCCCTGCATACCCCTTTGAACCCATTACGACAGGCTGAGATCAAAAAACAAATAGTCACTGACAGGGAACAACTCAATAAATTGATATTGGACAAAACAGAATATAAGCTATTAAAACTGAAATACTACACTAAAAGCAATAAGGCAGACAAGATGCTAGCTAACAAACTTAAAGCTGTTCAGGCACAATCTAGAATCAAGCACCTGAATCACAATGGGAAACACATCACCAACCCAAAAGACATTGTAGCAGCCTTTCTGGAATATTATAGGGGGCTCTATAATCTATGTGAACAGTCTCAGGAATTCAACCCTTCACAGGCAGACATTCACCGTTTCCTTTCCACAGTGCCACTCCCCTCTATCTCCTCTCAACAATTGGAAACTCTAAATGACCCGATAACGGAAGAGGAGATAACGGACACAATAAAAAAACTCAAAACCGGCAAATCACCAGGCCCGGACGGATTTTCCAACAGCTACTATAAACTATTTTCAGATATACTGACACCACGGCTTGCTAAATTATACAACCATTGGATCTCAGACAACGTGATTAACCCAGAGTTCCTTACAGCTCACATAGTCGCAATCCCAAAACAGGGCAAATCTCCAGATTGCTGCGCCAATTACAGACCAATAGCACTGTTGAACACTGATATTAAAATATATGCTAAAATTCTATCAAATAGACTCGCCCCACTTATTCCGCGGTTGGTAAGGAACGATCAGGTCGGGTTTGTCATGGGCAGACAGGCCCCTGACAATACTAGAAAACTGCTCGATCTCATTCACTTAGCACACAGAGAGGAACACCCCCTGATGGTGCTTTCTTTAGATGCTGAAAAGGCGTTCGACAGGGTTAACTGGAGGTATATGCAGGAAGTACTGAAAAAAGTGGGGTTTAAGGGAAATATATTGAATGCAATTCTGCTTCTGTACACTGCTCCGTCAGCAAAAATTAGCATACCCGGGGCCCTGTTGGACGCCTTTCGCATCAGGAATGGAACTAGGCAGGGGTGCCCCCTGTCGCCACTTATTTTTGCATTGATGGTCGAACCTTTGGCAGAGAGAATTCGCCAACATAGAAATATCAAGGGCATCCGAATAGCGGATGAGGAACATAAAATAGGACTATTTGCTGACGACATAGTCCTTACCCTGACAGACCCGACCTCCTCTTTAGCAACTGTATCGGAAGAATTAGCAGAATTTCAAAAGATATCTCACTACAAGATTAACAGTAAAAAGACGCAGGCCCTCCCAATTGGTATTCCTCAAGAAACAGTGAAAAGACTGCAAAAGGAATACCAATTTGAATGGCGAGATACTTATATTTCTTATTTAGGGGTTAAAATCCCCAAGACCCTTCACAATGCCTACCAACTGAACTTCCCATCATTGCTACACGCAATTAAAACAGACTGTAACAAATGGCAAAAATTTGAACTTTCCTGGCTAGGGCGTATAGCTACGATCAAGATGACCATTCTCCCCCGTGTTCTTTATTTATTTCGCACACTACAAATACATATCCCTCCGAAAAGATCTCCAAAATGTACTCCAGACATTTATTTGGAAAGGCAAAAGGCCTAGATTAACCTTAACTACACTGCAGTACCCAACACACTCAGGAGGTCTAGGTATACCTAATGTTTCCCTATACCACAGGGCGTCCCTGCTTGAAAATGTGATAAGGATGCATAGTGACCCTGGTCACAAATCCTGGGTCGATATAGAATCCCACTATTTAGAAGGACACACCATGGCCGATATTCTTTGGCTTCCCCGGCAAGTACGACCAGCAACACCGGCAGCCTTACCGACAACTAAGCTACTTGTGCACACATGGGATGTCCACCGCAAGAAGTATAATTTGGGGTCGTTCCCTTCTATACTTACCCCTATTACAGCACTCAGACGCCTGATCCCACAAGTGCAATTAAGAGACTGGTACAACAAAGGCATCAGATCAGTGGGAGACCTATATTTAGCTAACTCTTGGAGACCTTTTGAGCACCTGCAAAGGAAATATGGCCTAACAGAGAGTTCCAAGTATACATGGCTGCAAATTTGCCATCTGATGAGGACACATTTACCAAGCTACAAAATAATAAAACCCTCCACTTTAATGGAGCATCTATGCAGAACAAGTAGATATGAGAAAGGAGTGCTATCGGATTGCTATAAGTTGCTCCTACAAAAAGACCCTAATCAGAAACTACTACCGGTATATCAGATACGATGGGAACAGGATCTAGATGTTAGTTTTACATCACAGGAATGGGACATGATATTTGCGGCGTCTAAGGGTGCAACTAGGTGCACTAATCACATAGAAATGAATAAAAAAATCCTATTTAGGTGGCACCTGACCCCAACCAAGATCCACCACATCAACCGTAATTATAACCCTAATTGCTGGAGAGGTTGCCACACTGCGGGAACCCTATTGCATATGTGGTGGGAATGCCCACAAGTGCAAAAGTTTTGGATCACGGTCTTTGAATGGATAAAAACTGAATTGGGGTGGTCGCTACCCTTTAAGCCTGAAATAGCACTCCTTAACACCAACCCACCAGAATCTACACCTACAATGAGGAAACTATTGTTTCAAATTTTTACGGCTGCTGCTACAATCATAGCAAGGAAATGGAAACTAAATACCAACTATGTACATGAAGATCTAATTACTTTAATCACTTCCTATGCACAAATGGAAGAGATGGCGGCTACGTTAGAAAATAAAAGAGACCAGCATGATAAAATATGGCTCCCATGGTATCAATATCTTGCTAAGTTATAGAAAGATAGGTCATTTTAGATTTGATTTGCCTACCAAGTCTCTCACATTTGTACCCCTCCCCGGCCCACCCCCTCCCTTCCCTTCCCCAGGTGGATGCGGTTGCCCCTACTGTGCTGAGCAAGCGGCTGTGAAATGACGCACTGAACAGGAGGCTGAGGTATGAGAGCTATTCTGTTTATTGTTCACGAGAAATAATACAGCAGCAATGCAGGACATTACTTGCACTATTTTACTAATACATGGAACATGTAATGTGTAACATTTTTGTGAATTTGGAAAATAAAGCATTTTCTTGGTTAAAAAAAATACGAGTAGGGATGGGCGAATTTGACCCGTTTCAATAAAAATTCGTTGCCGCCGAAATGTCGCCGACACCCATTAAAATCTATGGGTGTCAAAAAAATTGATGAGCCGTGAAATTTTGACGAGCATCTTTTTATTTTCACACACAATGCCATACAAGTCTATGTGCATCATTTTTTCAGCGAAACAAGGCGAAAAAATACGCCCATCCCTAAATACGAGGCGACTGCCATTTATTTAGATTGTAGCTGGTGGAGAGAATAGTCGTCCAAAGAAGAGGTGATTTTTCGCCGGGCGACTAAATCTCCCAGAATCTTCTCATCTGTCTCTGCCCTTTAGTTAACGTTTAGTATATTATGGAATGGCTTATTCTAAGTAACTTTTTAATTGGACTTCATTATTTGATTTTTATAGTTTTTTTTTTTAGTTATTTGCCTTCTTCTGATTCTTTCCAGTTTCCAAATGGGGGTCACTGACAAAAACAAATGCTCTATAAGGCTACAAATGTGTAGTTATTGCTACTTTTTATTACTCATCTTTCTATTCAGGCCCCTCCTGTTCTAATTTCAGTCTCGTATTCAAATCAATGCATGGTTGCTAGGGACCCTAGCAACCAGATTGCTGACATTGCAAAATGGAGAGCTGCTGAAATAAAATCTAAATAGCTCAAAAACCACAAACAATAAAAAATGAAAACCAATTGCAAATTGTCTCAGAATATCACTCTCTACATCAAACTTAAATTTAATTCAAAGGTGAACAACCCCTTTAACTACAAATCCCAGCATCCTCGGTGCACCAAACAGCTATTCACAGGTACAAGATTGCTGATATTGGAACTCTAAATTAGTAAACTGAAAAAGTAATTTATTTCTAACAGAGCAGCAAGAGCAGTTTAAAAAGAGAATTCTGCCTTTTTGAATTGCCTTTAGAAAATTGATTTTGCAAAGTTATGGTAAAGAAAGCAAATCCCTTTCTTAGAGTAGAGGGCCTCTAGCACAGTTTGGGTGTGTGCGGTTTATAGATCACCCAGGGGCAGAAATAGGGTGGAGCAAGTTATGTCATATGTTTGCTTGACAGATGCTCGCTCAGAGGCAAAATGTATTTAACTATAGGCTTCAGAGCTGAAGTATTCCTCACTGCACGCAAACGGAATTCTCCAGGAACTGGAGCTTACAATCAAATGACTCTGCTGTCTGAGGGTTATATACTTGATCAAACAAAGCGCGGCTCAAATAAACATCTGCTTCTGCGCGGGATCCATTCAAACGTTGTCACTTGATAACAGCTATAAAAGAAACAAAGGCGTAACAGGGAATTATGGATTTTCTATGCAATATGCTGCACAGGCTCTCTCATGACTTATATGGTATTTCTCTGACAAGAGGCAGTGTTTCATTAAATGCCTAACTGTTACACGCCATACTCTAATATGAATAGCAATGGCATTCAGGTTGACTTACTTAGCATTTCACAGGCTTTCCCATGGGCTAGAGTTGTGTTTTATTCCGTTTTTGTTCAGAAGAAACATGCTGTGCTTTTTTCCCATGCATTCAGAAGACAATACAATAAAAGTTGCATTTGGAACTGACAAAAACACACTAAGGGGCCGATTCACCAAGGGACGAATATCGAGGGTTAATTAACCCTCGATATTCGACTAGGAATTGAAATCCTTCGACTTCGAATATCGAAGTCGAAGGATTTAGCGCAGAAAATTCGATCGAACGATCGAAGGATTATTCATTCGATCGAACGATTTTAATCCAACGACCGAAGGGATATCCTTCGATCAAAAAAAGTTAGCCAAGCCCATGGGGACCTTCCCCATAGGCTAACATTGACTTCGGTAGCTTTTATCTGCCGAACTAGGGGGTCGAAGTTTTTTTTAAAGAGACAGTACTTCGCCTATCAAATGGTCAAATAGTCTAACGATTTTTACTTCGAATCCTTCGATAGTCGTAGTCGAAGGTCGAAGTAGCCCATTCGATGGTCGAAGTAGCCCAAAAAAACTTTGAAATTCGAAGTTTTTTAACTTCGAATCCTTCACTCGAAGTTAGTGAATCGGCCCCTAAATCGTGTTGAAAAAATGGAAGAAAACAATATATGTTTTTTTATGCATTCAGCAAGCATTTGTAAACACATAAAAAATGTCCATGTGTAAGAGCCCTGACATACAGTAGTTGTCTCTCAAAACCCCTAGGTGCCCATAACCATAAATGTACAGATGGACAGAGCACTAAAAATCAAATATATAAACACTCAGACTAGGCATAGTTCTACCATACCTCCCAACCTTCCCTGCGGGACAGTCCTAATTTTTACAGCTCAGCCTTATCCTGGGTTTCTTACTGAAATGTCCCAAGTTTTTCTTTGATCTCCTGCACTGATGCCAGAAAAAAGATACAAAGTTTCTGAAACTTGATTTAAAAAAAAAAAAAAAAAAAAAAAGGCTTTTTGGCCAGAACACTGAGCAGTTGTACTTGGATACATTGTAACAATTTAAGATATGCAAAGAATCCCATAGAGCCCGACCCTCTGTAATTTCTCCTGGGACTACCTATTAGAACACTGAAAGCCTACGCAGAACCAATTTCTAAGACCCGTCGCCGAACCACATCCCGCATATTTTCCCACTTTGATCCGGACCAGCAACTGCCTTGTTTGCAACCCGCCGACCACCATCAAATGGAAAGTGATGGTGCTGCAAAAGTGACGTCATCAAAAGTGGGCAGGGACAGAAACAAGTTTTGTAAAACTTTAAAAGGAGTAAAATATAGACAATATTACTTAAGATAAGAAATTTAGATGAGACCCGCAACCCGCAGCTATACCTGCACCTGAAAATCCTTCCCTCATTCTGCAGGGTGCCCACTTTTTTTGCGGGTAACCCGCGGGTACCCGACTTGCTGCAGGATTCTACCCTGGAAACTATTGGGGCACACATGCAAGGCATGGGATACGATAAATTATTGTGGTTTCCCTGGGCGGAATTTGAAATGGCCCAATTAGAAGCAACTTAACTTGTGGGACTGATTCTTCAGCAACCACCCCCTTGACCCCCCCCCCATTTTAAGCAGGTCTCTTGGGGAAACTGACTCAGCTTAAAGGAGAAAAATACCATTAATAATAAAAAACCCTGCTCCCCCTCCCCACCCCCCGGGAAAATGCCCCTAACGCTACTTACCCTTCTGTGCAGATTCCTGAACCGAATCCAGGAACCCTATTTTTTTATTAAGGGTTTGTTTCTCCTTTAAAGGACAATTTCAGCTTCATTAGGAAACCTGTAATAACCCATAAAACATGGACCTATAATGTGTTCAAACTTTCGTAACCTGCCAAATTTTGTAAAATGGATATGGTAATTAGTGGGTGTGGCCATAAAATGGGTGTGGTCAAACCCTTTGAGATCTTTTTCTTCCTCTACATTTTTCCCATGTTGGGAGGTATGCTTCTGCCAGCTATAAGTCTGCAGGTGTAGGAACAGTGGACTATACAATTAACTTGATACCAAACGTATATGTTTATATTGAAGGTTCAAGAGATTGAATTTCCCAGTTATAACAGGCATATACGGTATCCAATATTATACCATGCCAGTTCTCAAATACTTTACAGACGGAATAAATGTCAGTATTTAAGTCACCAGAAATAGTTCCAGCTTGGATGATACTATAATCCTGCAATAATCCAACGTATGCTTTGCGTATATGCAAATCATCTATTATGTCTGCTCCTAATGCAACAATATCTTGTTACTGTCAGAGCAACAGGTCCAAAAAAAAAAAAAAAAAAAAAATTATATAATATATATATATATATAAAATAAAAAAAAAGAAAAGACAGAGGATAGTAAAGTTGCTTTGTATATTCTGTGTATATTCTGTGTAGGTGAGAACAAATGACATAATGTACATACCATTACTGGTCATGGACTTACCACCATATCAGTCGTACCCAGTGCTGGAATTGGGGCGGGATGCGGCGGGATGGGATCCCGCTACTTTTTTTTTTTACTAAATAGCATCCCGTCAGGCGGGATGCTACTGTTCAGAATACCGGAGCTTTTTTTTTTTGCGACTCCAGAGCAGGCAGAGCGGTGGATGGAGGGACTGTTAAAAAAAAAAAGGCTTAATCTTGTCTCAGCATAAATCCGAACTTTATTTGTCTCAGTGCCCCGTGAATAACTTCTTTACAGAGCAGCCGGTAACAGTGCGCACATAGTAGGAGGATTGTCCAACTTTGGCGTCTGTACTTCTTATCTTGCGCATGCGCTGTATTGGGAGACGTATACAGCAATACAGGGCATGCGCAAGATAAGAAGTACAGACGCCCAAGTTGGACGATTGGGAGACATGTACAGCGCATGCGCAAGATAAGAAGTACAGACGCCGAAGTTGGACGATCCTCCCACTATGTGCGCACTGTTACCGGCTGCTCTGTAAAGAAGTTATTCACGGGGCACTGAGACAGATAAAGTTCGGATTTATGCTGAGACAAGCTTTATGCCTCCCAGGACAAAGTTAAGCCCTTTATTTTATGCTGAGACAAGATTTATGCTGGGAGTGGGAAACGATGTGTATGCCTCTGTTTAAAGAAGTTAAACAAAAGTGGGAGTGCTGTGGCAGAATGGGATCACACTGATGATGGTTATGGGGAAAGATTTATATTTCCAGGGGTAAGATTAGGATAGTAAAGTATGTGTATATTTATTTCATGGCTGTGAAAAGAGGATAAATACAGGAAAGAAAAGTAGCAAAGTATTTTAAGAACATAGTAAAAGAAAACCCCTGTCAGGCAAAAATTTAAAAACAGAAAAGTGGGGTGCCAGGCTGCTAGCAAAAGAACAGCAAGAGGTAGAACAATATGTTAAAAAGTTAAGAAATGGTGGAAGAAAGAAACACAAACAGAGAAATAGTAGAGGAGCAGGATCACAAACGGATGTATAAGAAAATAAAAGAGAAAGAAAAGCAGAACAGGGGAAAAAAAAGGTTAGTAGTACAGGTATGGGATCCCTTCTCCAGAAACCTGTTATCCAGAAAGCTCAGAATTACGAAATGGCCATCTCCCATATACTCCATTTTATCCAAATTTTTAAAAAAATATTTCCCTTTTCTGTGTAATAATAAAACAGTCGCTTGTACTTGATCCCAACTAAGATATAATTAATCCTTATTGGAGGCAAAACCAGCCTATTGGGTTTATTTAATGTTTACATGATTTTCTAGTAGAATTCAGCTATGAATATCCAAATTATAGAAAGATCCGTTATCCAGAAAACCCCAGGTTCCAAGCATTCTGGATAGCAGGTCCCATACTACTTATGTTTATATGCACGTATAATAACTTTGCACTGGGTGACTTCTGGTCATAGCAAATGTGCTTGATTCATTAAGTGTCAGCTGTTTGTGTTGTCTTGTGGTTCCAGTCACAGTATAATACACACTGTATCTCACCTTTATGCACAATTTAATGTATGTGGGGTGTGGCTATTCACTGTTGCTAATTGTATATTATACTGTTCTTGGGGTGCCAGTTTTTTACCTATTAGTGTCTTCTCTGCATCATATATTTCTGTCATGTCAGGGCTTAATGCCTCTATTTGTTATATACTGCAATGAGTTCTGGCATGCCTAGTGATTAATGTGATTATTGGCATTTCTTGTGTTAATTACATCCATTTTCTATTGTGGTTGCTAGCATTTCTGGTGTTAAAGCTGATAATTTTCTACAGTGACTACTAGCATAATGGATCACTATTGAGTTGCAAATAGCTGTGGTGATGCTGCACTAGTAAATCTAACACAGTCCAACAGCAATCAACATGTCACATTTAAACAAAAAAGGGATGTATGTAAAAATAAAGGCATTGATTATAAAATGTTTTCCAGGTTAGTGTTAATGTGACCTGTTGCTTGCTGTTGGACTAAGTTGTTGTATTGTTATATAGAATTTATGTGAAAGTAGGGAGGGGTGTGTGTATGGGGCTGGGTTTTCATTTGGAGGGGTTGAACTTGATGGACTTTGTCTTTTTTAAACCCGATTTAACTGTGTAACTCTTTAATTGTAAAAAATTAGGGTCATTCTATTTCTTGCAATATTAAAAAAATATTTTTCATAAACATGGAAATAGCAAAATAACTGGTGGGCGAGACTTATTTAAAAGTGGGTGTGGCCTACAATTGTGGGTGTGGCCTACAATTGTGGGCGTGGTCTAATCATTTTTGCCACCGCGCTACGCGCGGCACATATACCATCCCTCCGCCTTTTTCAACCCAATTCAAGCACTGGTCGTACCTATTTTGTCTCCATTATAAGAAATAGGACAGTGCATTTACATGGAAACTAATGTTACTGTACTCAGGTGAGGAAGCAGCAGCAAGACCATGCACTCAGAGCATTAAACAAGGCTGGAAAGATTTGATTAAGTGTAAGAGAAGATCTGCAAAGCCAAAACATCAAAGACATAGAGGCAATGCAATGCCCTGGAAAATTAGCCCAATTTAAAGGGACATTAAACTTGACACAATCTAAGATATTTGCAATTATCCTTGTTGTGAAAAGCTTAGATAGCTCTGCTGTTAAAAGTCCTCAGTGGACAGTGATCAAAGCTCCTGTGAAAGGTTTTTAAAACAGAGACGATCAGAAAACAATCTTATTTAATACTGGCATAATTATGCTAAATGCATTAAAGGAACAGTTCAATGTAAAAATAAAAACTGGGTAAATAGATAGGCTGTGCAAAATAAAAAATGTTTCTAATATAGTTAGTTAGCCAAAAATGTAATGGATAAAGGTGGAGTGACTGTATGTGTAATAGCCAGGTGGCCATAGATGTAAAGATCCGCTCATTTGGCAATGTTGTTGAAGTGGGTGATATCGGGCTGATCTGTTAGCGGGCCCTAGGGCCCAACGATCAGATCATAATGCATCCAATATGGGCGGTCAGATTGCGGGACCACCTAAACCACAGATGCGGCCGTGATCCGACGGGATTTTTTAACCTGCCGATGGAGATCTGGCCAGATATTGATCGGGGAAGCCCATTGGATGGCCCCACACTCGGGCCAATAAGTTGCCAACTAGGCCTGTCGGCAGCTTTTAATGGCCCGTGTATGAGGGCCTTGAAGGAAAACTATAGCCCCCAAACAATGTAGGTCTCTATAATAGATATCGCATAAAACAGCTCATATGCAAAACTATTTAATAAACCATGTTTATAATTATATACTTTTCTAGTGCCATTGGGTAATCCTAAATAGAACGTTGCCATTTTAAAAAAAAAAGTGCCACCCCCGGGATCCTAGGATTCACGGTGCACACAAACAAACCATACATGTTAGGTCACATGAGCCAATTAACAGACAGAATTCTGTCTTTTGCTTCCTACACTTCTTCCTGTTACAGTTAGAGCTGCAGTATTTCTGGTCAGGTGATCTCTGAGGGAACACACAGACCATCACGAAATGATGGTGGTTCAAGGCAATAGATGTAAAAGGGCAACAATTTAGACCATTTTTTGAGGATCTACTCTTTCTCCCCCATAGCAGAAATGGCATCATTCAGTCAGTGCACACACGTCCTACTACATGTCTCCTGTTTCCCTTCCTTTAGTTCTGATCACTTGGGCTGAACAAAGGGAACAATGGAAGGTGGCCATACTTGTGCATCATTACCTGTAAAATTGTGTATTCGTTTCAGAAGATCAAAGGTTAAACATTTGCATTTTATGATATTAACGACTCTTTACATTGTTCTCTTCTGCTTTTCAGGTTTGTCCCCTTCATATAATTTTTCCTTATATGAAACAAAAACAGCCTATTGGGTTGATTAATAGTGATGGCCGAATAAATTTATCTGGCACGAACTCGCTGCGAATTTCCGCGTATCGCTGCTGGCAAATAAAGTTGTGAATCTCCCGCGAAAATTCACCGGCTTCAATTTCTGATTTTCGGGATTTTTCCATGAAAACGTTCTAATTGCTCAATTTTTTCGTGAAAACTTTCGAATTGCTTGTTTTTCCACGAAAAAGCTTGAAATGCTCGATTTTTTTGTGAAAACATTCGAATTGCTAGATTTTTTAGTGAAACCGTTACAATTGCTTGATTTTAGTGAAAACCTTTGAATCTCTCGATTTTTTCGGTAAAACTTTCGAATTGCCTGATTTTTTCGTGAAAAGGTTCGAAGTGCTTGATTTTTTGGTGAAAATGTTTGAATTGCACGACTTTTTGTGAAAAAGTTCAACTTTCCCCATTTTTTCGTGAAAATGTTCGAAGTTCACAAATTTTTGTGAACTTTCTGATTTCACGATGTTTCGCAAATTTTTTCGGGACAAATTCGCCCATCACTATTGATTAAATATTTACATGATTTTCCAGTAGACATAAGCTATGATGATCTGAAGTACAGAAGGATCCCTTATACGGAAAACCCTAGGTCCTGAGAATTCTGGATAACAGGTCCCATACCTGTACTGTGTGACATACAACACGCGCAATTTGTTTAAGCTTCATCTATCACTGCGTTTAATGCTTGCTTCTGCTCTCACCTTAAGGACAGCAGCGTATTCAGATCACATACTCCTACGTTGTCTCTTTCCATGCCTTGTGTAATTGTGTTTTTACAAAGTACAGGCCCACACATCACACCCCCTTAGCTCATTACCATGTCTGCCACACAGATGTCACGCCTGCTTTCAGTCTGATGTGCTGAGCTACATTCTAGAGAAAGATGCTATTTGCTCACCTACACATTTACACAAACAATTACAGCAGAAAATGTTCATTCCAGAATACTGAATATAAAAGCAATTTGTAGTTCCAGCCTTAAAGGCACAGTAACAGCAAAAATAGTGTTTTAATGTAATAAAAATATAAAGTACTATTGGGCTGCATTGGAAAAAGTTATGTGTTGATTAAGAAAGACATCTATAGTTTATATAAACAAGCTGTGCTGTATACATGGGGGCAGCCATTTAGTTTGAAAAAAAGAGAAAAGGCATAGGACACTCAGCAGATAACAGATAAGCTCTGTAGTAGACTACAATGGCACTGTGCAGAGTGCATCTGTTATCTGCTATGTAACCTGAGCCTTGAATGGCTGCCCCATGGCTACACAGCAGCTTGTTTATATAAACTACAGAAGTCTTTCTGAAGCAAACACATCAGTTTTACCAGTGCAGGGCAACCGTACCTTATATTTGAATTACTATAAAGCATACCTCCCAACATTTTGGAAATAAAAAGAGGGACAAAAAAGTTGCTACGTGTATCGCAGCAAATTATTTTGACCACACCCATTTTTGTGACCACACCCCTAATTACCATGTTAATTCTACAAAATGTGGCAGGTTATGAAAGTTTGAACATATTTCTGTGTTTTTCCCCCCCCCAGTTATTAGTTTTGCTAATGAAGGTGAATTGCCCTTTAAGCTGTGAGTCTAACTTTTCACAAGAGACCTGTTATCTTATATTGTTACAATTACTTATTTGCTTATATCGATATTGCTACAAAAGTATCTTATCTGCTGCTGTGCCAATTAAGCTAGAAACTTTGTATCTTTTTCTGGCTGTTTAGTGCAGAGAAAAATGTGACCTTCCAGTAGAAACGAGGACTGCAGGTTGAGTTGTCAAAAGAGGGACTGTCCCTCTAAAAACGGGAGAGCTGGGAGGTATGATAAAGCACTTTAATTTTTTGGTGTTACTGTGCCTTTAATGCCCCAAGCACTGAGTGCTTTATTTATAGCCCTTTATAAATGGACCATATTATCATCTTCGGTTCATTTCAGTGTCTTTTAACGTGACAGAAAATGATGGGATAATTCATCTGTATACATCTATGCTTGTTTTATGCATGAGTAACAGGCACAGCCTGAGCTTTATTTCTTTATTCTTGGGGAGTGGTTTTGGCAGATAAAACTGTAAATGGCAGGATTAGCCAGTAAAGAGATGACTGACACAGTCAGCCAACTTTATATAGAACTTGCATTAACTAAACCAAGGCTGGACCGGGGTGGTTTGAATGAAATCAGGATATGAATTATAAGCCCCATACACAGGAAGCTGGAGAGCAATGAGCCCCAGTTTGATAAAACGAGGCTCACAGCAGAAAATGTTTTAAAGGAGAAGGAAAGCTACAGAGACAGTTTATTGCCAATAAATTATCCAGAATAGTGCAAGCTATAGCACTACATTTATTCTGTAGAATGCTTTATCATACCTGATTTAACAGCTCTGGAAGCTCTCTCTGTTTAGGATAGCAGCTGCAGTATTAGCTTGGTGGACATCACTTCCTGCCCAAGTCTCTCCCTGCTCACTCATAGCTCTGGGCTCAGATTACAGCAGGGAGGGGGGAAATTGAGGGGAAGAAGAGCAAACTGAGCATGCTCAAGCCCTAGCCCTGGAGGTTTATGCTGAAAATAGGAAGTCTGATACAGAAGCCCATGTGTACACAATAGAAGGAAAGAAATGCTGAGTTTCTTTTGACAGAGGACTCAGAGCAACATTACATGGGTTTACTGGTGTATTTATATAGACCTTTCTGAAAAAACTTACTTAGCCTTTCCTTTTCCTTTAAGGATCTTTAATACACTTATCAATCGTGAGTAGAGAATATGTGGTCAACCTTTAATGGTGTTCTGCTTTATATAAAACACTGCTAGCACCACTTCCCGTAATTAAGTATTCATATCTTATTATTTTGAATATGTTAAACGTTAAATCTTTTTGCTTTTTTTTTTTTTTTTTTTGAAACATCAAAACTACTGGTGCAACATTATATTGCTATGCCTAGGACTGAAGTCCCTGTTCTGGTTTTAATTTAAATTTAATATGGTACAATCATATAGCACAAACAGCACAGCCGGGCACCCTTCCAGTCAGCACTGGTCAATTCACCTTGTTCTTGTGACAGGCTATGAGAAAACTTAAAAGGGCAAGTCAACTCCAAAATAAAAAGTTGCCTAATGAAATAAACATAACTCTAAGCAACTTTCCAATATACATTCATTAAAAATTTACAGTGCTTTTAAAGCTATTTGTAAAAACAATTGCTATTGAAAGCGCATTAAGCTGGCCACAGACGCAAAGATTTGATTGCACGAATCTCTGTTTTGTACGATTTTCGGGCCGTGTGTGGAGAGTCCCGACATTTTTCGTGAGATGTTGATCAGTCGTTCAGTCGATCAGTTAGAAAATTTATGTCGGCTGCTGATAATATCTCTGCATGTATTGCCGATCGTATGATTTTCAGTGGGAGACTGTCACTAGTTTTTGTCGGACATAACATTCGTACGATTACTGTCAGGGGCAGAACATCAGCTGATCTGTTCTTTTACTTCTTTAATTGATCTAAATGGTTAGTGGCAGGTCGGGAGATGGCAGCGAATGGTCGTTCCTCTAATGTGAAGGTAAATCTACATGTCTATGGCCAGTTTAACTCCCAGTTGTTACTTTTTAAACAATGTTGCAAAAGTCTTGGTTCCCCAGCAATGACAGGTCTGTTAATCTGCTGCCTTGTCTTACATTGTATCAACAGACTTAGACATCAGGACAAAAAATAGAAAGGGACAGACAAACACCGCTTTAAATAGCAATAAATATACAAATAACTTTAAAACCATAGAAAATTTGTAATGCAAAGTTGCTTAGAATAAAGTTTTCTTTTATTAGGCAAATTTTTATTTTGGGGTTGACTTGCCCTTTAAAAAGGATGTAATGCAAATGCAAAATAATAAATGTATTAACTATTTGTTAATGTATTAATCTTAGTCTAAGAATTGTTCCCATATAAAGTCATTACACATTTTCAATGGCGTTAAAATGTGTTGAAACTGACAGTCGGTTTCAATCAGTCTTTACCACCTGGGCCACTAGACTATATGTCCTGTATGTGGCGTTTGTAAAGGGGACACAACACAAGAGAAAGGCTTTAACCAGTCACAATGCAGTTATGGAAGAATACAATTCAAACGTGAGTCAGTAAAGACTTACAGAAGAAAAGTAAAGACAAAGCAATATGAGGAGTTGATGAATACAAAAGAAAAATAAAAGGCATGATGAGAGAGGAAGATTCCTGCACGGAACCAATTTGTTAAACCCGACCCGCAACCGGACACACAACCCGCATACTTACACGATTGGACCCGTTACCATACCGTTACCCACAAGTACCTTATCCGCAACCCGACCTGCTGACCATCAAGAAGCAGGAAGTGCTGTTATTGTAAACCGGAAGTGGTATCATTAGAAGAAGGCGTGATCAGAAAAAGTAAAACAGGAAGTAGGCTTGGTCAGAAAAAAAGGTGTAAAACTCGCTATTGAGAAGACCGCAACCTGACTTTCAACCCGGAGAACCGCGTCTATACACGCTCCCGAAACTTCAACCTGCAGGACACCTCAGGTTTTTGCGGGTGACCCGCAAGTACCCGACCCGCTGCAGGACTCTAGAGAGAGGTCCCCAATAATAAAGTACAGGTATGGGACCCATTATCCAGAATGCTTGGGATCTGGGGTTTTGTGGAAAAGGGATCTTTCTGTAATTTAGATCTCTGTACCTGAAATCTACTAAAAAAAAAAAATCATTGAAACATTAGATAAACTCAATAGGCTGGTTTTGCTTCCAATAAGGATTAATTATATCTTAGTTGGGATCAAGTACAAGCTACTGTTTTATTATTACAGAGAAAAAAGAAAGAATAACTTTTAGAATTTTTAATTATTTGATTATAATGGAGTCAATGAGAGAAAGCCATTCTGTAATTCTAGATAACAGGTTTCTTGATACCTGTATTTCTTCTTGTAAAATGTGTACAACGTAAATAAAAAGAGGAGATGGTTTGGAAATCTTTACGGGCAGAATGAACGGAGCTCTGATTTCCCCAACACTTTGCTTCTCGAGTCAAGATTCCCCCATGTACTGAAAAGAAATTTGCCCTTGTTTAGAAGGAAGCAGAGAGAACATATAGCAGCACATTGTACTTATGTACTCAGCAAGCCATGAACATTACTAAATCACACTCACACACAAATACTTTTATCAAAACCACTACTTGTTTTTTTTTTTCTTTTCAGAATGGGATTATGATTTTAATGCTCAGTAATTTGCCAGTTTCTACCCAAAGCCCTAATCTTTTGCTGATTGCTCGCAAAAAAGAAAAACAGAGCGAGCGAGCGAACAATAGCAGACAAATGCTTCACTGTAAGTTCCAGCTGAAAGGGAGTATTACCAAAAGGAGAACATTACTTGTAGGCATCGACTTTCTCTTTTATTTTCACAAGTGGCGAATAATTTGCCTCGTTTGTTTCTTCAGTTTCCGACATCTACGCAGGAGCAGTTTGAGAAGAAATGGCATGGGGTAAATAGTAGCCAATGTACGGATTCAGCAATTCAAATCTTTGTTCAAACTTGAATTTTAGAATATGTACCTTTATCTGTGATTCTAAAATGAGTTAGTTGATATAAATGCACTGAATCCATAAAATGTGGATTCAAATACAGAAGCAGGCTTCACTAAGCAAAATACTGTGGACTTTAAAGGGGCATCATAAGCCCCTTTGTTATAAGTGCAATAAATCTAGTTTTACCCACTTCCTGGTACATGTATTATACCTGTTATCCAGAATGCTCGGGACATGGGGCTTTCTGGATAACCGGTGTTTCTGTATTTTGGATCTTTATACCTTAAAGGTGGCCATAGATGCAAAGATTCACTCGTTTGGCGATGTTGCCAAACGAGCGGATCTTTCCCCGATATGCCATTAACAGGCATGGCTATATCGGGGGTAAGATTACGATGTGCCATGAGCTCCGGCGGGATCGGTCGGGTCAAAATCAAACCTGACCGATCGACCAAACGACCGATCTCCTCGGACGAAAGAAGTCGGCACATGCCACACACGATCCGAAAATCGTACGAATCCTCGATTCGTACGATCGGATCTGTGTGTCTATGGCCACCCTAAGACTACTAGAAAATCACATAGATATGAAATAAACCCAATAGGCTGGTTTTGCCTCCAATAAAGATTAATTATATCCTAGTTGGGATCAAGTACAAGCTACTGTTATATTACTACAGAGAAAAAGGAAATACATTTTTAAAATTTGGATTATAATGGAGTCTATGGGAGACGGCCTTTCCGTAATTCTGAACTTTCTGGATAACGGGTTTCCGGGTTAACGGATCCCATACCTGTAGTACAAAGTACTGTCTGAGGAGTAGGATTACTATTCCACAAATAACAGGCAGTGCATAGACATAAGGGGATATTTATTACAGTCCGAATGGCAAAAACTTGAAAAAAATCCTTGGTTTTTTTAATACAAAATCCAAATTATTAATGCAAAAAAAATTTTTTTTTCTGGGATTTATTATACCTCGAGGATGGAAAAAGTCAGAATCAAAAAATCCGGCATCTCAGACTTGCCGAGATTGTATATAAGTCAATGGGAGAAGTCACGAAGATATCCTGATCTGCACTGGGTTTAGTGCAATAATCTGAAGATTTTGTGGTTTTTGGGCAAAAGTAGTCAAAAAAAATCTTAGTTTTCGGGTGGAATAAAAACAAAATTTTGTACGATTCTAATTTTCGCATGATAGTCACAAATCTTTCAACTTTTTCCCACACTGGAATAAGGGGAAATAACCCGTGCACATTTGGTCGGAGTAGATTTTAGAAAATAATGAGATATTTTCAGATTTTGATAAATAATCCCCACAGTATGTTGTTGCAAGTGGGATACCGTCACTCCCATGGGTGACAAAGCAACTGAGAATTCCTATAAATGCAAATGAATGAGGATAGCAATATGTGATGCAATAATTCAGATAATTGTGGGGATGGATTGCAGCACATAAAATATGCAACAATCTCCTGCTTTTGAAAAAGCGCATCTGACATTGCCATAAGGTCTATCTACACTGAGCTGCTGTTTATATCAAAGCCTTACTAAGGCATCATCTTAGGGAAGGGAAGAGTTTGTTTAAACAGAGAACATTATTCAGATTTACAGAGAGAGAGATCACGATAAAAACAAAACAATTTTCCATTAGTGCTTTAAGATAGGATAAAAACATTGAAAAATAAGGATTTTTTGGAACCAACTCTTTTTTTTCGCAGGGTAGCTAAATTAAATTACCAGTAAACAACCCTCACACTACACCCTTTGCTGTGACTGTTTTGTAAGCACTAGTCCTTATGCAGGGAACTAGCAACCTTTATACCCTTGCCAAAAACAAATATGGGATTGGCATCAATTTTCCTGTTCAGATCAAGAAATCGCAAAAAAACATAGATGTTCCATGATTAAAAAAATACACAAAAAGTATGTTTAACACAAGTCATATTTCCTGAACTGAGAGTATACTGCCTCTTTAACAATGTTGGGCTTAGTGTTTCTCTGTAGCTATAGTATGCGGAAGTAGCTAAGGCTTTTAACTGCACTGCAGTAATGAAAATATATTTAGATATAGAACAGAACAGCAGCAACATTGTTTTATGAAAATTGGAACTAGATTTATAAAAAAAAAAAAAAACAAACTATAAAAAAAGTATAAAAGTTCAACAATGTACATTAAAGGTGATTTGGCACAATGAAATGTGGTTACAATGTAACAAAAATCGTTGTGTTACATCTCTTCACTTATTCCGTTGCATGAAAGCAAGCAAGAAGAATCTGTATATAGCATATAATATACACAGGCAGTCTCTAGTTTACATATGAGATACGGCATGTAGGGATTCTGTCATGATTTTTATTTCTAAATGACACTGTTTACACTGCAAATAATTCACTCTATCATATAAAATGTAATTCGTGAACCAGCAAGTGTATTTTTTTAGTTGTAATATTTGTGTGTAGACGCCATCTCAGGTAATTTTGCCTGGTCATGTGCTTTCAGAAAGAGCCAGCACTTTAGGATGGAACTGCTTTCTGGCAGGCTGTTGTTTCTCCTACTCAATGTAACTGAATGTGTCTCAGTGGGACCTGGATTTTACTATTGAGTGCTGTTCTTGTATCTACCAGGCAGCTGTTATCTTGTGTTAAGGAGCTGTTATCTGGTTACCTTCGTATTGCTCTGTTGTAAGGCTGTTGGGGGGAGGGGGAAAGGGAAGGATATCACTCCAACTTGCAGTACAGCAGTAAAGTGTGACTGACGTTTATCAGAGCACAAGTCACATGACTGGGGCAGCTGGGAAACTTACAATATGTCTAGCCCCATGCCAGATTTCAACTCAGACATTACTGTAATATCCTCTGTTTGTAAGTATGAGTTGTATGTAAGTCGGGTATATGAAACTTGAGGACTCCCTGTAGAGCCAGAAGTAAAAGGTTCAGTGAGCATGGCCCCACATACCTTTGTACTGCTTTTTTAACTCACTGTCAGTCATTAACACAGAGTGTTATCACGCTAGAAACAGCAATATTAAAACAAGAATGACAATTCCTTGGTTCTGCCGGTATTCGAACTACTGGAAAGATTTTAGTATATGGTCCATTCTGCTGCTATAGTGTTACCAGGTCAACTGAAACATCCGACACACTTCAAACAGCTGTTTTTTTAGTTTTCAAGCGATCTGGTAACCGTACCCTACTGATATATGGGTGAACCAGGGGTCCCAGACAGCTCAACAGTAAGAAAAGAGTCACATGCTGGGAGAGCGCTTCTGCTTTACTGAAGAGGGTGTTAAAGGGGAACTATCGCGAAAATGAAAATGTAATAAAAGCTTCATCATACTGAAATAAGAAACAGTCAATTAGACATTCTGTACAGTTTCTGAAATAATCAAGTTTATATTCACTATCCCTCTCTCAGCATCTGTTTCTCTTCATTCTCTCTTCATGCAGCAGTTGGGTGTCAGATATTCATTGACAGTATTAGAGCTCACTCTATTAAAATCACCAGACATCATGTCTCTCTACATGCAGAATTTGTCCAAATGGCAGTTATTTTGTTAGATTTTGTTTGTACTGAAATCAGTGATTTAAGTGAGCTCTAATACATCAGCTAGGAAAGGAGCCCCCCTATAAGATATATTGGATCATTCATCTGACACCCAACTGCTGCATGAAGAGAGAATGAAGAGAAACAGATGCTGAGAGAGGGATAGTGAAGATAAACTTCATTATTTCAGAAACAATGCAGAATTTTCAATTGAAAATTGTATTGTAGAAAGTTTCTTATATTAAATTTTAATTTTCGCAATAGTTTCTCCTTTAAGTGGTGATTTCAACAATACTTCTGCATATTAAGCTACTAATATTAAACTAGTAGAAGACCTGGCACTGCTTTTCATGTATCTCCTCCGTTTAAAACCGAGAATATCCACGTGTAACTGAAAAGCTCAGCTTTTATCTGCAGCCGAGAGACCACAAAAGAGGAAGGGTCTCTGCTCAGAACACCATTAAAGCAGATTTCACAGGAAACCAGCACAGTTGGCAAAATGACAGATTCGTGCATCAGGGGCACACACCCGTTAAACAGCCAATCAGAGAGGCCCTACAAGGACATCCTCCGCATGAACGCATTGGGAGGGGGGGGGTGGAAGCTTTTATAAAATGTGCTTGCTTGCAAGGAAGAGCAATTACACAGTCTGTCTCTGATCACGTAAAACAGAGTACAGATGAAATCACAGATTTAGCACTTTGTAGCACAGTCATGTCATGCAACTGCCAGCTATAAATCATTGCTTATATACGGTGTCATTTTTTTTTTTTAATGGCATTCAATCCAAATGAAAAAAGCAATGAAGAACAGCAGGCTGGTCAATGTCAGGAGGCGCACATCTGCCTGTAATGTTCACATAAATATAATTAATTCTCTCTCAGGTCTTTGAATAATGGCAACTGTCATGTATATTCTATAATCAGCTATGCAAGGTCCCTGTATACATGCAACGACGCTTGTACGTGCCCCCTAGGGTGTCCCACTAGATATCACAACCCTGGGAAATGGCACATGCATCATCAACTTTGATCCACACATATTTAAGTCATTGGTAAAATAACTTTCTATTTATTAGTGTGCCCCATGGGTCGTTGGGTGAGACAACGAGAATGTAACCTGCACACCTTTAAAAGGCTGAAAATTCAGCCCACATCAGTAATTAAATCTCTCTCTAAAATAAAAGGGGTTGTTCACCTTTAAATTAACTTTTTGTATGCTATAGAAAATGAGTTGAGCTTTTGAGAAAATATTGAATTATTTAGCAGTTCAAACATTGCAAATATTGGTGCACAATGCCAGTAATTGTACCATTATTAATCAAAAAAGAAGAATCCAAAGCAAATAATATTAGGGAAAAAATACTCACAATTTAGTCCAGTCCATGTGTGCAAAAAATCTGAAATAGCAAAAAGTTGTGAATTTTCTCCAAAAGTAAAGACCAAAAATGATTAAAAATTCAAATAACTTATTAGGACATACAGGTAAATGCCTAATTTAGGCGGTCGCCTGTATTTCCTAATAAATTATTTACATTTTGAATCATATTGGGTCTTTACTTTTGGAGAAAACTCAAAATTTTTTGCTATTTCAGATTATTTGGCAGTTCTCCAGTTTGCAATTTCAGCAATCTGGTTGCTAGTGTCCAAATTACCCGAGCAACCATGCCGTGATTTGAACAAGAGATGTGGGCCTCAATACAAAGATGAGTAATATCCCTGAAAATCAGGGATTCAAATCTTTCGCAAAGGATTTAGGGGGTTTGGACGAATCCAAAATAGTGGATTTGGTGCATCCCTAATCAATTTAGAACAGTTAAAGAGTCGGCGACCCCCCCACCAGAAGAAGGTGCTTTAGAAGGTAAAAAAATTAAACTTTACACTTCTATATTAGAAAAACATAGAAAATAGAAAGTAATTGGAAAAAGTCTTTATTTCTGGTAGACTGCCTGAAACCAACTGAACTGAATAAGTGTTGGAAGGTGAACAACCCCTTCAATTATCTGAATCCTGTCTCACATAAGATTTGCACAGGGGGGAGCAAAGACTGGGACAACTGTTAACCAACACTCCATAGAGCAGAATGGAGCTTGAATGTTCATGCAATCAAGTATCAGCTATATTTGAACAGCTGGGATTCCTCCACGATCACTCGGCTTCCTCTATAATAATTATTCTATAGTTACAGATACATGAATAACATCCAACCTCTGTTAATCTTTCTGTGCAATAACGAAAAACTTTGTATTCTGTATAAATTAGTCATTATCTGCCCCATAGTCCGACTTTAACATGGCTCCCTCTATGGCTACACTGTAACCTTTCTTATTTAAAGGGTACACTATATTTAAAAGGATATAAATGGCTTCATTTTTCTATTTTTCAAAGTGAGCATGTTGCCCAAGCTTTACTAAAAGTCTGTAACAGTTTGATTCATCTGTTCATTTATTTGTAACAGTTTAAAAAAAGACTGTGGTCTTGAGTACGGAAAAGGGATAACAAAAATGGCCAGAAAATATAAATAAATAAAGAAGAAAATGTGATCTACGGTATACAATTTGAAAACAACAAGTTTAAAGGGATTCTGTCTTGGGAAAACATGTTTTTTTTTCAAAACACATCAGTTAATAGTGCTGCTCCAGCAGAATTCAGCACAGAAATCCATTTCTTAAAAAAGCAAACAGATTTTGTTATATTCAATTTTGAAATCTGACATGGGGCTAGACATTTTGTCAGTTTCCCAGCTGCCCCCAGTCATGTGACTTGTGCTCTGATAAACTTCAGTCACTCTTTACTGCAAGTTGGAGTGATCACCCCCCCCAGCAGCCTAACAACAGAACAATGGGAAGGTAACCAGATAACAGCTCCCTAACACAGATAACAGCTGCCTGGTAGATCTAAGAACAACACTCAATAGTAAAAGCCAATTCCCACTGAGACTGATAACAGCCTGCCAGAAAGTAGTTTCATCCTAAAGAGCAGGCACAAGTCACATGACTGTGGGCAGCTGGGAAACTGGCAATATGTCTAGCCACATGCCAGATTTCAAAATTTAATATAACAAAATCTGTTTGCTCTTTTGAGAATTGGATTTCAGTGCAGAATTCTGCTGGAGCAGCACTATTAACTGAAAATACTGTTTTTTTCCTACATAAAGTGCATGAATTACAAGCTGCACTTTACTGCAGCCAACTGGCTTTGCTCCCATTTACAGTAACTTGTTTATTGCAAAGCAACATTATCTCCCAAAGAAAATATGCAAGGATTGTAAGCAGTATTCAGATTCTGCTAGAGTTTGGGGAAAGCTTCCAGCCACAGGCATGTTTGAAAGACACAAGACAGCACTGTGCAGGGCTTTGCTTTCATTTCTGATAGATGTAGCAAATAAATTGGGCATGCAAGTCTATGCGTGAGGCTTGTTGTTTCATTGAACAAACTGCAGTGCCAAAATGTGCCTTTACTTTGCAAGAGTTTCCACTTAAGTATTGCTGACAGGAATACCACACAGCTTTTATGAAGTCAAATACGTTCGCTATTTAGAGCGGGGCTGGAAAATTCCACTCAAGTGGACAGAGCTAAATATTTGGTCAAGAAGTGAAAACATATGGTGTTACACTCATTTGAGCCATGTACAAATTAAGCTGATTATACTATAGTGAAAGCAAATACTGCCTTTTAAAAAGTTGTGTTTCTCATAAAAAGCTTCTTATAAAGGCTTGCACACTCTCGCTCTGTAACAGCAAGGAGAGGACTCTTTGAGCAATGAGCTTCATGGCCTTCTTAAAGGACCACTAAACATAGAAGACAAGTTGAGCTTGAATATGTCTCATATATGTTAAAATGTATTAGTAATGGCACGCGGGAACTTCAGAACATTTGGGACCTGGGCTTTTCCGGATAATGGATCTTCCATAATTTAGATCTTCATACCTTTAGTCTACTAGAAAAGCATTTAAACAATAGTTTGGATCAAGTACAGGTATAGGATTCCTTATCCGGGAACCCGATATCCAGAAAGCTCCGAATTACGGAATTACTGTCTCCCATAGACTCCATTTTATCCAAATAATCAAAATTTTTAAAAATGATTTCCTATATCTCTGTTATAATAAAACAGCAGCTTGTACTTAATCCCAACGAAGATATAATTAATCCTTATTGGAAGCAAAACCAGCCTATTGGGTTTATTTAATGTTTAAATTAATTTCTAGTAGATTTAAGGCATGAAGAATCAAATTACGGAAAGATCCGTTATCCGGAAAACCCCAGGTCCCGAGCATTCTGGATAACAGGTCCCATACATGTACAAGCTACTATTTCATTATTACAGAGGAAAAAAAAAAAAGGAAATTGTTTTTGGAAATTTGGATTATTTAGTTATAATGGGGTCTATGGGAGACTGCCTTTCCATAATTCTGAGCTGTCTGGAAAACGGGATTCCAAGTAACGGATCCCATACCGGCGTTTCTGAACTACTTGAGCTGCACTAAGCGCTTTAGGAATGCTTCCCCGGTAGACAAAAAGCATTTGTATGTTTTCAAAGGTAATATTTCCTGATCCGCTCGTCTGTCGACATCGTCAAACGAGCGGATCTTTCACTGATATGCCCACCAACGCAGTGTCGGACTGGCCCGGCAGGGAAAAAACCCATGGGCCCCCGCCGGGCCAGACCCCCTTTCCTGTTGCTCGTTTTTTTTTTTATATAAAGGATCTTCGCAAAGTGCCGATGGGGCGTCTTGTGCGCATATGCGCCGGGGGCGCCATGTGCGCGCCAAGGGGATAGCGCACAGCAGAGCACATCGCCGCATGGTGCGCACAGCAGGGGGAAGGGGGGCCTGTAGGGGGCCCTGGACTGCAGTCCCGGTGGGCCCCGGGCCCCCCAGTCCGACCCTGCACCAACGGCAGGGCTATATTGGGGTAATCCTAACATTCAGCCCTAGGGCCAAACGATTGGATTACAACGAGGAGCAATGGGCTCAGACCGGTCGGTCACTGGAAAAATGAAACCTTCCCAATCGATATCGTGGCCAGATATTGATCGAGAACACCGGTCGGAAGCCCCCATACACGGGCAGATAAGCTGCCGAATTGGTCTAAAGAACTGATATTGTCAACTTTATCTGCCCGTGTCTGGCCACCTTTAGGGAAATCGTTTCAGGGTCTTTGGTGCTGTGTTTCAGAGTTATTTAAAATGGTAGTTCACCTTTAAATTGGACACATATTGCAACTAGTTTTAATTTTTTTATGGTTTTTCGGTTCTTAAGGTTTTTGTTTAGCAGTTCTCCTGATTGATATTTTAGCAGCTATCTGGTTGCCAGGGTCTTAGTTACACCAGGCAATGGTTTGAACAAAAGGCAGGAATATGAATAAAAGAAGCCTGCGTACATAGATAAGTAATTCAAAAGTAACAATAAAACAGAGCAATACTTTTTAGCTACCGGGTCTGTAACTCCCATTTGAAAGCTGGAGGCAGTCAGTGGAGAAATGCAAATAAGTAAACTGAAACAAAAAAAAAAAAAAAACAAAGCTGCTAGGAATACAGCATTCTATGACATACTAAAAGTTAAAGGTGAACCTCCCCTTTAAAAAGCACAGCGTCAACTATTTTGGCCTTAGAGTAACTTTGTTCTGTTGGTGTAGTGCCAGGAAAGCTCATGTGATCAAGAAAATTGTCTCATGATCTGTATGCATCATTGCAGATGGATTCAATTCTGTTATTAAAGATAACCCCATTTGCAACACTTGGTGCTCCCTCACTTTCATCATCATCATCATCATCACTTTTGTCCTGCTGTACTACTTGTGCACCCACCTCAGCACCCACCCCCCAGTGATTTAACATAACCCTTGTCCTTCTAATCCTTATATCAGAATTGGTTTCCCCCTTACTACTTTTCAGTTTTCCCTAAATGTAAATAAGACTGACACTTTAAAGGAGAACTAAACCCTACAAATGAATGTGGCTAAAAAGACATGTTTTATATACTGAACTTATTGCACCAGGCTTAAGTTTCAGCTTGTCAATAGCAGCAATGATCCAGGACTTCAAACTTGTCACAGGGGGTCACCATCTTGGAAAGTGTCTGTGACACTCACATGCTCAGTGGGCTCTGAGCAGCTGTTGAGAAGCTAAGCTTAGGGCTCGTCACTAATTATCCAGCAGAAAATGAGGTTGGACTGTAATATAAGCTGATGCTACAGGGCTGATTATTAAATTCTGATGCTAATTGCACTGGTTTCTGTGTTGCCATGTAGTAATTATCTGTATTAATTACTAATCAGCCTTATATTGTGACATTTCTATTCTATGTGTACTGTATATTGTGAGTGGGTCCCTAAGCTCAGTAAGTGACAGCAGCACAGAGCATGTGCAGTGAATCAGCAGAAAAGAAGATGGGGAGCTACTGGGGCATCTTTGGAGACACAGATCTTTACTGCTAAAGGGCTGTGGTTGCCTTGGGCTGGTACAGAAGCACAAAACATAATGTACAACATTTCTAGCTACTTCTTTAGTTAGGCTTTAGTTTCCCTTTAAGTCCATAAGCTTTGTTTGTTAATAAATCAATAATGATGTGGACAACACACACAAATATATATATTTATATATATCCTGGAAAACTATTTTAGCTTCACAGAAGGGAAAACTGAACGGAAATATTTACACAGAAAATAAAGTGGTATTCCAATGGGAAAAGAAAGTTGGTAAACAAACCCTGTAATCAACACAGTTAAGCACAAGGGATCTGGCAAAACAAACTCTTCTTTATAAAGGCAAAGGGTAACATTTATCTGCAACTGATAGTAAACGATCATTACCCTAATAATAAACAAATAAAACATAATGGAATGGGAAACACACTCATCTTCTAATGTATTCTGAGAATGACTATATATTTGCTGCTGATAGAAAACCATGATTTGCAGCTCTCTCTGGTGGGAAAGAGTCAATACAACCCATAGAATCTGGCAGCAATAATCTGCTTGCAACCCTTATGGTAAAGCCAAAAGGAAATTTAAATTAAATGCATATAAAATAACAAATAGACAAAAAGTTGAATTCCAAGTATGAAATGTTTCCAAAGCAATAGGATAAAGATCATACTGCATCAATTTAATAGAGTATATATAATTAGTGGTCATTTATCTAAGTGACTGCACCTAACAGCTGCAGCGCAGTTTGGCCAAATCCCAAATGCATAAAAAGGACATTTTTTATACCTAGAAAAAAGTGTAGTTTTACCAGCTTCATACCACACACAGCTAAGCTACAAGGGCTACAAGTTTCTCCCGCATGGCAAACAGGTAGGCTAATTAACTCCAGATCAAATTGCCACTAGTGTTTGTAAGCTCCAGAAGAATATGGACTTATCCTTTATGCAGCATTTATGGCTGTTTTTTTATACTTTCACAAAAATGAAAATTGAATATTAGCTTCATCATACTGAAATAAGAAAATACAACCAATTAAACATTCTGCATTATTTCTGAAATAATCAAGTTTATCTTCACTCACCCTCTCTCAGCATCTGTTTCTCTTCATTCTGTCTTCATTCAGGAGTTGGATGTCAGATGAATGATCCAATATATCTTATAGGGGGCTCCTTTTGCATAGAAGATGTATTAGAGCTCACTTTATTAAAATTCACAGACATCATGTCTCTCTACATGCAGAATTTGTGCAAAAGGCAGTTATTTTGTTTTTTTATTATTTGTACTGGAATCAGTTATTTGAGTGAGCTCTAAAGGGAGCCCTCCTATAAGATATATTGGATCATTCATCTGACACCCAACTGCTGTGTCTTCATGCAGCAGTTGGGTGTCAGATATTCATTTACAGTTAGATCCAATATATCTTATAGGGGAGGCTTGTTTTCCTGGCAGATGAATTAGACCTCACTCAAATAACTGATTCCAGTACAAACAAAATCTAATAAAATAACTGCCTTTTGCACAAATTCTGCATGTAGAGAGACAACATTTCTGGTGATTTTAATAAAGTCAGCTCTCATACATCTGCTAGGCAAAATAAGCCCCCCTATAAGATGTATTGGATAATTTATCTGACACCCAACTCCTGCATAAAGGAGAATGAAGAGAAACAAACGCTGAAAGGAATAATGAAAATAAACTTGATTATTTCAGAAACAAGACACTAAATCCAAAAGGAAGAATGTGAGGATCTCCAAAAATCAAAAACAAATATTATTTAAAAAAGTAGAAATTTATTAGGACATAGAGCCTAACGCGTTTCGTGCCTGATAGGGCACTTACTCATAGGCTTTCATATTTCAGAAACCATGCAGAATTTTTAATTGATTGTATTTAGAAAGTTTCTAACTTCAGTATGAGGAAGCTTATATTAAATTTTCATTTTCGCGTTCCCTTTTAAGTGATTTCAGCATGAAGGGTTTTTCCCTCGGTTGTACTTACGATAACAATGTAATAAAAACTGCGGACATATCCGCTATTATATAAGTGTATAAGTACTATCTCTAGGTGTGGGGGGATAATTCTCTAGAAAATTCGGACTAACCCTGAATCTCTCTATATTGAAGGAAGTTTGGGAGGGGAGAAAGGATGCTGCAAACATCCTCTGTGTTTCCTTTTCACATCTGTCTGACTCACACAGCAACGCACCATCATTATTTTTTAATAGCAAAACTTCACTGCCTTATAAGTGATTAAATGAGAAGTATATATGCCCCCTAACTCTTCAGAAACAAAAACAACTGGATTGTGTGGCTATAGGCAGCTCTAAAATCATAATATGGCAAATGAAGTACTGGCAAATATTGGCTGAGACACGTAAATAGCCAAAGCACCGATCAGCTGTAATGAGTCTATTGCAATAAGAAAAGCGAAAGCAAAACCGTTCGTTGGTTGTTTTGGGTTACGAGGAACAATTATGTTATATATCTATAAAAGAAACTGTTCAGTGAATAAAAGATTCCCAATCTTTTTTGCAACTATAACAAGTGCACATATGTCTGCAGTGGAGCGAGCAAATACTGTTGATTGGTTGATAAGGTTACTGCTGACATATCTAAATGCATCCAAATTAGGGATGCACCGAATCCACTATTTTGGATTCGGCCGAACCCACTATTTTGGATTCGGCCGAACCCACTATTTTGGATTCGGCCGAACCCACTATTTTGGATTCGGCCGAACCCACTATTTTGGATTCGGCCGAACCCACTATTTTGGATTCGGCCGAACCCCCGAATCCTTCACAAAAGATTAGTCCGAATAACGAACCGAATCCGAACCCTAATTTGGGTGGGAAGGGGAAAATGTTTTTTTACTTCCTTGTTTTCTGACAGAAAGTCACGCAATTTCCCTCCCCGCCCCTAATTTGCATATGCAAATTAGGATTCGGATTAGGTTAGGCCAGGCAGAAGGATTTGGCCAAATCTGAATCCTGCTGAAAAAGGCCGAATCCCGAACCGAATCCTGGATTCGGTGCATCCCTAATCCAAATAGTTCCAATCTTGGCACCTGTCCAAACAATGTACAAACATTCTTTTAAACACATATAGTAAGTCCAAAAAGATAGCAAATATCATTCCTTAGCTTGATATGCATACCTTTCAACATTTCTGACTGATATATTTGATATTTAAAGGAGAAGTAAACCGTAAAAATGAATGGGGCTAAAAATGCCATATTTTATATACTGAACTTATTGCACTAGCCTAAAGTTTCAGCTTGTCAATAGCAGCAATGATCCAGGACTTCAAACTTGTCACAGGGGGTCACCATCTTGGAAAGTGTCTGTGACACTCACATGCTCAGTGGGCTCTGAGCAGCTGTTGAGAAGCTAAGCTTAGGGGTCATCATTAATATCCAGCAGAAAATGAGGTTGGTCTGTAATATAAGCTGATGCTACAAGGCTGATTATTAAATTCTGATGCTAATTGCACTGGTTTCTGTGCTGCCATGTAGTAATTATCTGTATTAATTTCTAATCAGCCTTATATTGTGACATTTCTATTCTAAGGGTCCTGTATATTGTGAGTGGGTCCCTAAGCTCAGTAAGTGACAGCAGCACAGAGCATGTGCAGTGAATCAGCAGAAAAGAAGATGGGGAGCTACTGGGGCATCTTTGGAGACACAAATCTTTACTGCTAAAGGGCTGTGGCTGCCTTGGGCTGGTACAGAAGCCCAAAAGATAATGCACAACATTTCTAGCTACTTCTTTAGTTAAACTTTACTTTACTTCTCCTAAAAAACTCTGCTCTGCCACATACTGCCTTCCCTTGTGCACTTTATTATCTCCAATTTGTGCCTGTATGTTAGCCTCCCATCCACTGTAAGCACCAAGGGGCAGGGACCTCCTTCCCACTATGGGGCAAATTTACTAAAGGGCGAAGTGACTAACGCTGGCGAAAATTCGCCAGCGTGATGTCACTTCGGAACTTTGTCGATTTACTAATGGTCACTGGCATAACTTCGCTAGAGAAGGAGATAGATTCTAACGGTACTTCGCTCCCTAATGCCAGACGAAATTTGCGATCTGGCGAATAGACGTAACTACGCAAATTCACCAAGATGTGGATTTTACTGAACGTTAGCTCTTGCGCCAGACTTGCCTTCGCCACCTCAGACCAGGCGAAGCGCACAATACAGTAGATAGAAAAGTTTTCAACTATTTTTTGAGAAATTCCTAAGTCCCAAAAAACGCTGGCGACTTTTCCTTTTTTCAGGGTGATAGGTTGCAAAAGACCGTAAATTTTTTTTGGGGTAACCGGCTTCCCCCCTACATTTCCTAACATATGGCACATAAACTATACACTGGGCTCATGTATAGGGCAATATAACAACTCTATTTTATTTTATTAAGGTTTCCTGGGCTTGTGTAATGTAATGTTTTTTGTGAATCTACGCCTGCTGTGAGCTAAGCCGTTGCTGGCGAATTTTCGGAGGTTAATAAATTTGCCCCTATGTCTCTTACCACATAGCAGTTAAGCTCTTTGTCCCGATATGAGTTCTGTGTATATTTATTATGTGAATTGTCTTCCCCGTGTATACTTTTATATATGTCGTGCTTATGCACTGTACAGTGCTGTGGCTCCTTTACAAATAAAGTCATACAAACATACACAATCAGCCATAAATCCCGACCTCTTTGGGGTAATGCCACCTCTTCTTAGGTACATAAATTAATACTGTCTCATCAAAATAGGGATAACCAGGATATACTGTATCATAACAAGAGAGAATCTAAACCCAAACAGAAAATGCTCCCATTAGCACTTTTTACATCAATTTAGTGTTTATGTGGATTCTGAAATATTAGCAGTTTTTGACTACTAACACCAGTCTTTTGGCTCAGTAGCTCTTTTTCAAGTCAGCGCTTCAGAATTGGCACAGGGATATTTACTTGGATGCTGTACAGTTTATATTTGCATGCAACAGACCTGCCATTTGTCTAATGGATTTTCAGTTACATTACTGTGGAGCTTAGGCTGTAGAATTTCAGCCTCCTAGTGAAGCACAAAGAAGCTTTGTATTTATCCAGTGCATGCTTATGATGTCTCACATAGCTGATGAGGAAAACTTTTATTACCATAACAAACACTATTTCACTTCAAAGAAAACACAGGGTAGAAACACAAGCAACAACTTATTTTTCTTACAGACAGAAACGCGTGACCTACTGATTGCACGCCATCAGTGAACAGCAACTTTCTCATTGCAAAAAGGCTTAACAATATATAATACACAAAAGTCATGAATATCTTGTAAATTATATTGTTAGAAGCGGTGACTAGTGATGTCATCAGTTATAAACGGTGAGTAGTGATGTCATTTATGTCACACGACTCACTAAAACTTGTGTATTATAATAAATAAAGTTCCCCTTGTTGGAAAAGGATATGAGGATATTAGAAGAAACCTTGGAGTTCCATGACCTGTATAAACATTTTATATGGTCATGGAACTCCTCATTGACTTATAAGATCCTTATATTATCAATAGGGGGTACTTTATTCAATATATAATAATAATGAAAATATTTATGTAAAACACGTATGCGCCTTCAAGTGGATCCAAGAACTTTAAAAGGGACATGCATATTTTGCACATATAAGGCTGGAACAGCTGGAAATGATATGAAGGATATCTAAACACCAACAACATGATTAATGGAAGCCCCATGGCAGAATATGATACCCAAAAGATTTTTCTGGCCGCAGTTCAGCCCAAGAGAGCCACACACCGTAGCCAACACAGTGAGCATTTGACACTGTAGAAATGGACAGCAAGATCAGAAAGACATGAAGCTACAAGGGACAATTTTAGAGAAATGGCTCTGTCTTGGCCTTCTGAAGCCCGGGATGATGAGTCCTTTAACAGGTCATTATACCCCCTCATGTTATGGCACCATGCACTCACTGACCTGGAAGATCATCAGATGAAATTTAAAAATCTGATATGATATAAATCAGTCAAACTTGGACATGTGTGGCTGGCTTTATAAATCCAAAACCACAACATATGTATTATTAATTAATACAAACAGTTTCAGAGTTGTAGTCAGGCTTGGGAAGCAATTTATGTGCTCTCTGTAATGAGAGTAGTAGATGTTCAGCCCATAATTGCGCTACACAAATATATTAGGGGTTGAGGAGCCCAAGCTATTTTTATGAAGTAAACACAATTTTAATTACGGGAGATGCTTTGACAATAGCAACGGAATTCTCTCCTCCAGAGGGAACCTGATGAAATATACTGAGTACTGCTTCAAGCAGGTCACAGTGCCATAGCTGAGGTATTTGACTTTAGAGTAGAAACAATTTAACATTTGGTGAGGTTTGTGTTTGCTTTACACCACAGCATGTTGGAGTGGTGCCATAAGTCAAGAGGCTGGAAAACAATAAGTGAAGAACAAAGCAGCTACCAATGCCAAACATTAGCATGGCAAGCAAAAATGTAAAAACTAAGCAATGAAATCTTCTAGTATTTTTAAGAAGTTCTCATTCTAAGGTTGCTTACTCAAATTTTAAGATGCAATATGATCTAAAACAAGGGTCCCCAACCTTTTTTGGCCCGGGGACCGGTGGACCAGGGGAGGGGGACAGGCGTCCAATTCTGGAGCTCCAGCGTCCAATTCGGTGGCCCAGTTGAAGACTGTCCACGGCCCAGTACTGGCAGTTGGGGACCCCTGATCTAAATTAAGTTTTTTTTGATTATTTGTAGCAATATTGTGGTTCCCCAGCTGACGGTAGACACTTACCCCCATATGTAATAAAAGACACTAAGTTTTATTATGCTGGTTAATATTTAATCAGCAGTAAACAGTCTGTTAGACCAAGGGAAAAAAACCCGTCATTTGATGTAGGACCTTAATTACCTTACAAATAAAAATGAAAAAAGAAAGTTGTAAATAACACCTCTATGCATAACAAGTATGTTTATCAGCTACAGAAGTATATCAGTAGGGCAGATTAAAACAAACATAAAGGACTGGGAGGGGGTCGGTGTACAATTCTGGAGCGCCGGCATGAAGTTTGGTGGCCTAGTTGAAGAATGTCCGTGGCCCAGTACTGGGTCGCAGCCCGGCAGTTGGGGACCCCTGATCTAAAATAAGTTTTTATGATCATTTGTAGCAATATTGTGGTTCCCTAGCTGACGGTAGACAGTTACCCCCATATATAATAAAAGGCACTAAGTTTGCCCAGGAGCAGTAACCAGTAGCAACCAATGTTTGCTTTTAGACAGATGACCAGTAAATGCTACCTGCTGATTGGTTGCTATTGGTTACTGCTCCTGGGAAAACTTAGTGCCTTTTATTACATAACCGCCTTAGAGCTTTCACCCATAATAAAGCGTTCTAGCATTGTGAGTCAGCCAGCAGCCAAGGCAAACACTAACTTACCTACAGAAAAATGAACAGAATAAAAACCCTGTTTAAAAATAGTGTTTACATTTCACTTTAACCTTACCAGTATATAACCTGCCCCCCTTTCACCCTTTTTTGTGACTGTTTTGAAAGCAGATCTGTGCACTGGTAATCTAATTATCTAACCAAGAGCCAAAAAATGGAGTAGCTTCAGTATTCGGGCTGTGCGATTATACATTAAAAGTTCTGCTGGTTAATATTTAATCAGCAGTAAACAGTCTGTTAGACCAAGGGAAACAAACCTGTCATTTGTTGTAGGACCTTAATATTAAACGTACAGTATACAGAAGTATATCAGTAGGGCAGATTAGCTTGCTGTAGAAAACATAAAGGACATTTGTCTATTTAAAATAGTTAGACTACACACATAGATACCTGAACAAAGCAACAAAGAGCAGCAGGAGTGTTTATGGATAAAGGAGAAATTCCTATCCGATAGATGTATGGGATAGCTGTAGGAATCAATGTAGGATCAGTGAAAAAAAACTTTTCAATGCCAAAAAGCCCATCCCCGGTTATTTTGAATAAAAATCTGACGCTGCCAAGAGTTTGGAGCTATCATTATCATAGCAACAGCTGGGCCTGTGATAATCAGACACAAAATCCACACTTAGAAAGAGAAGTGAAACCTGAACTGTGCCTCCCACTTAACATTCTGCAAGCTACAATATATAGGGCTGAGTGTTGTAGCTTTTAGCATTCCTTGTCCCTCTTAACAAGGATGTAAAGGCAAAAAAAAAAAAAAAAATCACATTTTTACTTTCTTTAATGAAAAATAAATCTCTCACCAATATACTTTATTTTATAATAAACCTGACTGTATGCAGTGAAATTCCCCCTTCGTTTTACTTGCTCTGACGGCTGCAAATAGGAAACTTCAGATGGTCACTAACTGGAAATTATCACACATTCAAACAGCAGGGGGAGCCCCCCTCGCCCCCCCCTCCCACCCAGAATGCCAGCAGCTTTGTTTGTTTCCCTGTAAAGCAGCCGGCGACTGTGTAGAGATTTGTATTCGTAGACCCAGTGTAGTCTGCATATTCTAATTATTAATCAGTCTTGCTGTATCGGCTTCTGGCAGATATTATTTGACTTGTGCTGTCTTTTGATGATCCCTAAGCCTAACCTCCCTACAGCAGCCCAGACCACACTGATCATGTGCAAGGTCTTGGTCTTGCAAAGATGTTTAACAAAGTTACAAGATGACTGCCCCCTGAGGCCAACTTTTAAAACATAAATCATTTGTTTAATTAGGCTTCTGGTGCAGTAAGTTCATGTTTAGTATACAAAATACAGCATTTCTAGCATTATTCTATTTTAGAATTTAGTTCCCCTTTTATGCTTTCCAACATTTGCTCGTTATTAAAGTCACAACATGTTGACCAAGAACCACCAATCTATTCATTGCTACATCCTAGCCATGTTATTATTTTATTGACAATACTACGGCTATAGGAATATCAACAAACTGAAAGGTATAAACGTATGCTCCTACTGACAAGAATATACCTATATTAGTTATTATAGATTTAATTTTTAAAAAATATACTAATATTACCATAAATTCAGCCGGCTTCTCTCTTGTGCCTGCATGGCTGGGAAATCAGGACTTGAATCCACCTGAATCCCGATGGCTTAGTGAGCATCCAAAATGTACTCATTCTAACCACAACATTGATCATGAACCTTGCAAGATGATTAGACAGTAAGAAAGTGTCTTGGCATTACTATACTTACAGGTAATGGATCAGTTTTCCGAAAACCTGTTTAACATAAAGCTTTGAATTACAGAAAGACTTGTCTCCCATAGCCTCCATTTTATCCAAATCTCTACTAATAATAAAACAATACCTTGTACCTGATCCAAACAGATATAATCAGGCCGGATTTGTGGTGAGGCCACAAAGGCCCGAGCCTAGGGCAGCAAGTTTGTAGGGGTTGCATGCCGCCCAGTAACTTGCTGAGGAGCAATGCAGCTCCCCAGTTCTCCGGTGCACCTGCTCTTGCTAGAGCGTTGCAGACGGCGGGCTCTAGGACCGCACAGGCCTAGGGGCGCCCGCCACTGAAATCCGGCCCTAGATATAATTAATCCTTATTGGAAGCAAATCCAGTTTTTTGGGATTATTTAAAGGGGTTTTTAACCTTTCAACACTTTTTATAGTTCAGTTGGTTTCAGATAGTTCACCAGAAATAAAGACTTTTCCAGTTACTTTCTATTTTCTATGTGTGATTGTTTTCTGATATTTAAGTCTAATTTTTCACCTTCTAATGCAGCTCTGGGGGGGGGGTCGCTGACTCTTCAAACTGTTCTAAATTGATACATTTCTTATCTCTGTCCCTGCTGAGCAGAATCCCTGAGGTGTTTGAATTGATATATTAGTTGCCAATACTCCACAGATACTACTGATAAACGTATTGACGAATTGTATCAACTAAATGTAGCAAATTGTAACAGTTCAGAGTCTGCTCCTGAATTACTGAGCTGCCAGACTCAAACACTAGAGACAGGGCCATTAAAGGGTAACTCCACAAAAACACAACAAGCTTTTAAAAAAGTAAACATGATTTCAAGCAACTTTGCAATATACATCAATTAAAAAATATGCAGACTTTTCATGATTTTTAATGGTTTCTGACAGTTCAGTAAAGCAGTCTTTAAAAGATCTTTTCTTTATCGTGAGACCACGATAAACTATCGTTTAAATGTACGATGTGTCCATCAACTAAAAAGACCACTAGGGAGCTAATTAAAGTCATATTGTCGAGGTTCGATATTTCAGAAGTTTTGTTGCCTGTGATTTAAAGTAAGCAACAAAACAACCTGCCTGTCATTGCCTTTAAAGCGGCAGTTTCCTTATCCATAACCAACATAGAGAAAATGTGCATCATTAGATAGCTCTGAACTTTTTACTGCAGGTCATCTTACCTTAGCTAACAAAACCACAAACATAGCGGGATTATGGTTATTGTTTGATATAATAAACTTCTGTCCAACTCTCAGCCATATCAGACATCCTTTAATCTGTATTCTAAACAAATGTTATAAGTACTAACTTGTGTGTTACTACCTGAAGCTGGAAACTGATATGCACATTAGTTTCTCTCTTCTGGCTGTATTAATTAACACGTCACTGATAACGGTATTTCTTATTTCATTCTATGAAAGGCAAAAACCATGCACTGGATATAATTTGAGCATCATGCTTTCATTAAAGTATAAATTACAATATGTCAAGGCTCTGTATTAGAACAATGTTTTTTACTGCTAATGAAGGTTTTAGAACTGCTGCTGATCCTTATGTAGGTCCATTTGAAAAATCACAGCTTCTTACTTCAGTTGCTGCTTTGTGCCGACGCGGCTTATGAAGAAAATGTAAGGCAACTCTCTAATAAACACATTAGTTAAAAGATTTTAAAGGTCTTTAGAGTTTTTCTTAAACTGCTTCTAAACGCAGTATTTATATTTTCTCTAGTTCTGACTCTTTCAGAAGAACTAAACCCTAAAAATGCATAAGGCTACTGTATATATTGAACTGAAAGGTTCAGCATCTCTGTAGTAGTAATGATCCAGGCCTTCAAACTTGTCATCTTGGATTTTGTTAGAAGTGTCTGTGACACTGCACATGCTCAGTGGGATTTGAGCAACTGTTGAGAAGCTAAGCTTAAGGGATGTCACAAACCATCAAGCAGAAAATGAGGTTTGCCTCAAATATAAGCTGATACTACAGGGCTTCTAGTTTCTGTGCTGCCATGTACCAATAGTTACTTATTAATCAGCCTGAGCCTTGTATTTTGACATTTATATTCTATATAAATAATTCATTGTAAGACTGTCTCTAAGCTCAGTAAAGGTGGCCACAAACGGACAGATATTACCATATTAAACAATTATTTGTACAAAATTCGGTGCAGGCATGCCGGTCGGCTTGTCAGTCAGCCAGGTTGAAAAGATTTGATTGGGCGCCGAACATCGGCCCGGGTTTACTGCTGAATCGTCAGATGCAGGCAGAATTCTATTGTTTCTACCTGTATATCTGACCATTCGGCTCCAAGTGTCAGTATTAAAAACAAACGATCATTCCTGTGACCATTGGTCAATTGTAATTGTTAAGTCTATGGCGAATCAGCAGAAAAGAAGATGGGGAGCTAGGATCGCAAATCTATACTATTTAAAGGGTTGTGGTTACCATGAGCTGATACAGAAACTCAAAACTTAAAGTGATACTGACACTAAAAACTACTTTTTAAAATATGAATGTACATTAAAAGTTCTTATTTTTTGCTGAGAGGTTTATTTTTTAAGTAATTGTTAGTTGAAGTTCCTAAACCGGACTTTTTTGCCAACCCGACTGTCTTATCTCAGCCTGACAGTTAGAGTTTCTAATGCTAATGGACTCCTGCGGCACAAATATGGCAGCCCCTTCATACAGGAACATGGGGCATCAGACAGGTAATGTAAAAGCATCATGCAAATACTTTATGGCAAAGTTATAAGTAGCTTTCAAAGCCAATATTATAAAAAAAGAGTTACATTTCTGCTGTCAGTATCAGTTTAAGTGCCAATTTATCAAGGGTCGAAAAGTAAAATCAAATACAATTAGAATTTTTGGGTCAGAACCATTTGATCGAAGATTAGCCATTCGAAACTTGCCTTAAATAACCTCCCAGTCGAATTGTGAGTATTTTCGAATTGAAAAAAACAAGTTTTGCGTGATGATTCCTTTTAACACTGTAAGAAACGCACTCTGCCTGCGCAATTAGAAAGACAGGTGCATGTATGGGAATCCATTATCCAGAAAGTTCTCAATTACAGAAAAGACATCTTCCATAAAGTCCATTTTAAGTAAATAATTCTAATTTTTAAAAAAAATCCTTTCTCTGTAATAATAAAACATCAATGGGGTTTGTAAAAGTTAAGGTATTATTTAAGTTTCCCCTCAAAGACTCATTGAAAACGAAGGGTATAACCATTTTGATAAATCTTCCCTTAGGGTATGGTGATCAAATTACGGAAAGATTCCTTATCCAGAAGATCCCTGGTCCCAAACATTCCGGATAATAGATCCATGACATTATCATAGAGTACATTACAATAAATTAAAAAAATGTGTTTGGCATGGGATTCTAACAAATTAATGTTTAGATTGCAAATGCTTTAATACTTGTATTATCTTTATACAGTATCAATAATGTCACAATTCAATAAAAGACACCGGAGTAAGAATGCTCAGCACATATGGCTTTGTTTTTTTATATATTTTGCTTTCTAGACGAATTTAGAGATGGAAGAAAAAAAAAAAATCTTTGATTCTCACAATGAAAGTGACACTGAAAAATAATTATGACCAGAAAGCTCTGTGAAAGATCAACAGAAGACACTTTTTATTAAATTAGTCACTTTCTCTGCCAAACGTTAGAAGTTTTGCATGCAAGGAACATCCCTCTGCAACAGTTTAGACTCTTCCCCTTGCTGCAACAGACATCCTTTGTTTAACATTCTTTTCATTTTCCACAGCTGAGCTTCTCTGGCTAGGGGAGTCTGAGGGAGAGGCTGCCTTTGCCTTTTTTCACCTCAAATGGCATAAATAAGTCTAAATGATAATGTAATTCGAGGTCAGTGATGTAGATGAATGAAAATGTTTGGATTTTCAACGTTTTCTCAAAGGGCAGGGATTCATTCAAACACTATGGTCATTCCAATTTGTTTGACTGTTGAATAGATTAATGTTAATATGAAACTTTGGGTGGATAGATTCGTAGCCGAGAAATCTCTTGCACAATGTCTGTTTTCATTCATTTTTAGACTTGGCTTTTTGCCTCAACTAAAATTTGACCACTTCAGGGAACCATACCAGATATAAAGGTACAGGAGAACAGCATTTAATAAACATCTAACTATACAACCAAAAAAAATGAAGGTAATTATGTTTGGGCACTGACGGGAGCCTACTGACGCCAAAAAGACAATTAAAAATAAATTCTATAAGGGCCCCATTTAGAGTAGACATAACAGAAAGGGTGATATGGCAGAACCATGTGAATCCCATCATTTTATGTTGAAATTCAAAGACAAAACAAGCTCTAGGCAGCTATCTAGGCAGATGAATGCATTGTACACCATTTGCCTTATTTATATCCAGTGGTTTAAGTAATGAAAATAAAACAAAGATGCAATCAAGCCTACCTTATGTCAAGGAGGAAAAAAGATTGCTTTATCTAAAGGCAGAGACACAGGCTCAGATTGGGGAGATATAGTCGCCCGGCGATTAATTGCCTCTTCTTCAGGACAACTAATCTCCCAAACTGCCTCCCGCCGACTACAATCTAAATCACCAGCGGAATGGCACTCTGATCGCTTCGTTTTCCGAAGTCGTCTGAAGTTTCCTCGTGAGGCTGAATTATGAGATTATAAGATTAAAATTTCCTCTGATTGCCATTCTAGCAGCGGGAGGCAGTTTGGGGAGTTTAGTCGCCCCGAAGAAGAGGAGATTTGAGCGCGTGTCTCTAAGAACAGACATGTTTCTCAGTCAAAAGATAAATCCAACTTATGCTGCAGGTTTTACTGGAGGTCAGATTCAAAATGATCACAATTGCAACATGGGACACAATGAAACCCATGTTCAACCATAGATATTGCAACTTGGATTTAACTATTATCTAAATTAAGAAAAACTCAACTTCTGTCTCATACTACTGAGTGTTTAATCTCGATGGGACATAAAAAGGTCAATATTCTGTCATTACTTACTGGGAAAATGAAAATACAAGGGTGTGCACTTTTGATTTGCCTGCTTTACAAAGACCCAAAAATTCAATTGAAGGTTACTAAAGCTTTGCAAAGAGTATGCTAAGGATCTATCTTTTGTATGACGCCAATGGGAATGCATTCCAAACACACCGTCTTAATCCAATTAAATAAAACCTTTCCTATGTTCACGTGACATTAAAGGGGATGTTCACCTTTAAATTAACGTTAAGTATGATGTAGATATTGATATTCTGCAAAGATTTGCAATTGGTTTTCTTTTTTTAATTATTTGTGGTTTTTGAATTATTTTGATTATTATTCAGCAGCTCTCCGGTTTTCAATTTGAGCAATATGGTGGCTAAGGTCACAATTACCCTATAGCAACCATGCATTGATTTGAACAAAAAACAGGAATATGAGTAGGAGAGGCCCTGAACAGAAAGATGAGTAATAAAAAGTAGCAATAAAAATTAATTTGTAGCTTTGCAGAGCATCAGTGACCCCCAATTTCAAAGCCGGAGTCAGAAAAAAAAACAATGTAAGAAAAAACTATAAATAAATTAAATAAAAATGGCAATTTTTATTTAATTTATTTATAGTTAAATAAAAATTTATATACCCCCCCCAATAATTAAAAAAAAACACGAAAACGGTCTATATCATTTAAAGACTAACTACCCCTTTAACAGACTTTCAAAAACAAGCCGCATACAGTACAAAATTAAAGGAAAACTCTACCCGGAACAATGTATGTCTCTATAAATAGATACTGCATAAACCAGCTCATATGTAAAGCCCTGCTTCATGTAAATAAACCATTTTCACAAGACAGGTATGGGATCCGTTATCCAGAAACCCGTTATCCAGAATCCTACGCATTAGGGAATGGTAGTCTCACATAGACTCCATTTAATCCAAGTAATCCAAATTTTAAAAATGATTTATCTTTTCTCTGTAAAAATAAAACAGTACCTTGTGCTTGATCCCAACTAAGATAAAATTAATTTGTATTGGAAGCAGAACCAGTCTATTGGGTTTATTTAATGTTTACATGATTTTCTAGTAGACTTAAGGTATGAAGATCCAAATTACGGAAAGATTCATTATCCGGAAAGCCCCAGGTCCCGAGTATTCTGGATAACCGGTCCCATACCTGTAATCGACTTTTTTTTTTAGTAGTATGTGCCATTGGGTAATCATTAATAAAAAACTGCCTTGGGATCGTACGATTCACGGTGCACGCAAACAAACCATACATGTTAGGTCACGTGAGCCAATTAAAAGACAGAGTTCTGTGTTCTACTTTCACACTTCTTACTGTTACAGTTAGAGCTGCAGTATTTCTGGTCAGGTGATCTCTGAGGCAGCACACAGACCATCACAAAATGGTGGTTCCAGACACGAGATGTAAAAGGGCAGTTTTTACTTTAATATATTAACCAGTTTGGTAAGATTCTTTCATATGCCACTTAATATGATGTAAACTATCTGTTGCTTAAACATTTATTTTGGGGGTATTTCCTTTAATCTTAGTTGCTTACCATTTGGAATCAGTTATTTTCCCAATTGAGTGAAGCACGAAAGAGATGTTTTTTTAACCTTCAAAAAAAATGTTCCAACAGTTCTGATTGTTTGAAAAAGTGTACAGTATTCAGTTTAGGAGGGAGGAAAGGAGATTTCTATTGCTCTGTTCAATTATATATGTCCTGTATTGAGAACATTAATCTGTTCAATGTGAAGTACATCACTGTCAGATATAATTATATAAGCTCTCTGTAAAGGTAAAAATTATAACTGCATTAAGAGCAGACACTTATAGCTTTGTCCTGAACACAACTGCCATCCAATCCCATATCGCCTGTCACTCACTGACAACTGAATTATAAGATTAAAATTATATTACAGGTATGGGAAGGGTTATCCGGAAACCTGTTATCCAGAATGCTCTGAATTACGCAAAGGCTGTCTCCCATAGACTCCATATATTTATGTAAATATTTAAAAATGATTTCCTTTTTCTCTATAATAATAATAATAATAATAAAACAGTACACTGTACTTGATCCCAACGAAGATATAATTAATCCTTATTGGAAGCAAAACCAGCCTATTGGGTTTATTTAATGTTTACATGATTTTCTAGTAGACTTAAGGTATGAAGATGCAAATTGCGGAAAGATCCAGAAAACCCCAAGTCCCAAGCATTGTGGATAACAGGCCCTATAACTGTGCAATGCTGCTCATGGAATACAGTATCCAATATGTTCCTACTTGTATAGCTATTGCCACACCTCAAATATAAAATTGTTCATTTAAATCTGGGAGGATCGCATTCATCCAAGTACTGATATGAACAATATGGCGGGCAGAGAGGAATGTTGACATAATCGAGCATAATTACAGATTCATCTTGATGATATACAGAATAACAATGATAAAGCTATATAAAGTACAAACAGCACTTAATAACGACTTACTGTTGCCTTTTATTTATTCAAAGCACTGAATTAGGAAAATATTACTCAGAGCAGAGATACCTAATCCAGTCCTTTGGGAAGATTATTTAGTAGCTTTAACTGTTGGTAAGCCAGCAAGATCTCAGCTGGAATCCCTGTTTTTCTGTCATGGCAACCGTGTATCTAGATTTCTGAAGAGCATTGTGAGGCCTGAGATAAAAAGACACTATTATAGAAGATATTTTAAAAATGCATAAGCAGGTAGGCTTTTAAATGATGCAAGCGAGGACTATCATATGGTCAATTATGTGTTCAAGGTTTTTGTTTAAAAAAATGTGAAGAAAATTTTCCATTTAAACTAGGTGAATCAGGCAACTTTACGCATTACATCTCTGCTGTGGGTTCCAGTATGGATCTATGACATCTCTTCTGTGGATTCCTGTGGGTTAAACCTGAATAAAATAACAAACTATACCAATTGACAAGTTTCTTCTCATTTAAAAACGTTTATTGTGGGGTCTTTGAAGGTGAATGTTGCACGTGGCACGTTATATTTAGCAGAGAGGATTTAAACTTATCTAATCCTAACAATAAGCAACATTGTAATGTGATAGCCTGGTGTTATCAGCTTATCTTAAAGACTGCAAACAAAGTATCAAGTTGGGTAATTGAAATAAGATAAGGGTATCCTTTTCTAAACCATACAACGAATTGAAACTAAATTATCTTTGTGATAAATAGGGAAGGGAAGTGTTCAATATATAGAGGTTTGGTGAATTGGTACAGTCACAAAACAAGGTTCTTTTTCTCTCTTTTTTTCTTTCCAATATGGAACCATGACATCTCTGCTGTAGATTCCAGTATGGATCTATTACATCTCTGCTGTGGATTCCAGTATGGATCTATTACATCTCTGCTGTGGATTCCAGTATGGATCTATTACATCTCTGCTGTGGATTCCAGTATGGAACCATGAACTCCCTGCTGTGGATTCCTGTATGGATCCAATACATTTCTGCTATGGATTCCAGTATGGAACATGACATCTCTGCTGTGGATTCCAGTATGGATCTATTACATCTCTGCTGTGGATTCCAGTATGGATCTATTACATCTCTGCTGTGGATTCCAGTATGGAACCATGACCTCCCTGCTGTGGATTCCTGTATGGATCCAATACATTTCTGCTATGGATTCCAGTATGGAACATGACATCTCTGCTGTGGATTCCAGTATGGATCCAATAAATTTCTGCTGTGGATTCCAGTATGGAACCATGACATCTCTGCTGTGGATTCCAATATGGATCTATTACATCTCTGTTGTGGATTCCAATATGGAACCATGACATCTCTGCTGTGGATTCCAGTATGGATCTATTACATCTCTGCTGTGGATTCCAGTATGGAACCATGAACTCCCTGCTGTGGATTCCTGTATGGATCCAATACATTTCTGCTATGGATTCCAGTATGGAACATGACATCTCTGCTGTGGATTCCAGTATGGATCTATTACATCTCTGCTGTGGATTCCAGTATGGATCTATTACATCTCTGCTGTGGATTCCAGTATGGAACCATGACCTCCCTGCTGTGGATTCCAGTATGGATCCAATACATTTCTGCTATGGATTCCAGTATGGAACATGACATCTCTGCTGTGGATTCCAGTATGGATCCAATAAATTTCTGCTGTGGATTCCAGTATGGAACCATGACATCTCTGCTGTGGATTCCAATATGGATCTATTACATCTCTGTTGTGGATTCCAATATGGAACCATGACATCTCTGCTGTGGATTCCAGTATGGATCCATGACATCTCTGCTGTGGATCCCAGCATGGATCCATGACATCTTTGCTGTGGATTCAGTATGGATCTATTACATCTCTGCTGTGGATTCCAGTATGGAACCATGACATCCCTGCTGTGGATTCCAGTATGGATCCAATAGATTTATGCTATGGATTCCAGTATGGAACCATGACATCTCTGCTGTGGATTCCAGTATGGATCCAATACATTTCTGCTGTGGATTCCAGTATGGATCCAAGACATCTATGCTGTGGATTCCAATATGGATCCATTATAGATAAACCCTAGTAATGTTCAAAGGGGCTTTTATTGAATCCAATGTGGTTACACCAAGACAGAGGACCAGAGATTTGCCTTGCATTACTGGTTGAAAAATGTTGTTTATTTCAAGCTGGAATTTTATTTTTTAGATATCAAAGGGGAAAATTCACATATAATTAACTTTTATTAGAACAACTTTGTAAAAGAAAGTCATACTTTGTTTTTTCCCTATTATGTTTTCCTAGTTATTGCATATTTTTCGCTCTCCAACCTGATGAGAGTCATAACAAATCATTACTATAATAAGCCAACCTCGCTATTAAAGCAAAGACCTTAGCAGCCCAATAGCAATTTCAGCTGCAGGTTAGAGAGGTGAACAGAAAGGCAAAAAAAAAATAGAACACAAGTCCAACTGAAAAGTTGTACAGATTACTTTGCTTCTGTCAACAAAATAATAATATAATTGAGTGGTTCACCTTTAAGGTAACTTTAAGTATGTTAAAGAATGGCCAGTTCTACGCAACTTTTCAATTGGACTTCAATGTTGTTGTTTTTTTTTATTTTATTTTTTTTATAGTTTTATAGTTCTTTGCCTTTTTCTTCTGACTCTTTGCAGCTTTCAAATGGATGCCACTGACCCCTTCTAAAAAGCAAATGCTCTGTAAGGCTACAAATGTATTGTTATTGCTACGTTACTATTCGGGCCTCTCCTATTTATATTCCAGTCTCTTATTCAAATCAACGCATGGTTGCTAGGGTAATTTGGAACCTCGTTACCAGTTTGCTTAAAATACAAATTGAAGAGCTGTTGAATAAAAAGCTAAATAACTCAAAAACCTTCAATAATAAAAAATGAAAACCAATTACAAATTGTCTCAGAATATCACTCTCTATGTCATATTAAAGTTATCTCAAAGGTGAACAACCCCTTTAATTTTTAAGGGGAACATCACCATTTATTACTCGGGAAATGTTAGCACTTAATAAATGGAAACAGAGACAATGGTTTAACATGCCAAGCTCTTTTTGTATCTGATGCAGCACTCCCACAACAATAAAACAAACTTCAGCATACCGGAGAAAAAAGAGGGGTAAGGAAAAAAAATAAATGGTTATTATTGGAAGGGCTGACAATATCCTTTTAAATCCTTGTCAAAACAAAAGAGTTCATTCACAAAACAAAAGCTCTCAATGAAGAAGAAGAATGTGAGAAAACAACTAGGGAGCGTGTTCATGCCAATATTGAGTCTCGGTATATTTACTTTGTACAGTACTTGGAAGAAGCACAAGGAATGGTTTTCGGGGACAGTAGGGGAGGAATGTGGTTTCACAGTTGTACCAGACGTGACAGGCCAGGGGGGAGCATGACATTCAAACAACCGTTTCCTTTTTCTGACACACTCATTTCTCTCAAGACAAGGGCATGTTATTTGCAGTGGAAAGTCAAATCTCCACCATTAGCTTAGTGTGGTTGATGGCATTTACTGCTGGTGAGACTAAACAGAGGCACCATACTAGACTACACTCATATTTTAGCGCAGGCTTTTCACTCTCAGTTCTCAGAAATGCGTAAAGCTAATAGTAAGAATTTAGTAAAGTAGTGTCTAAATCTAACCGCATATGCTACCTTATCGATAGAATCCTGCACTGATAAATAACGTAGCAGATCTGTAGTAATGACTTATACAATCTGATAGACGTCCCTGTAGGCATGAGCAAAACTCTCACCAGAAAGTGAACGAAGTTCATAATAGAATGGTCATGTGTTCGCGTGGTTTTACAGCTTGTTTACCAAATAATCTGCATGACACGGCCAAGAAACGATGCTAATTCCTTTTATCACACTCAAAAACAGCACAGCAGCAGGTTATTTGCATCATTAACATGGTTCAGTGTGATAAACATACATGATATTTAAAGGACATGTAAAGCCTACACATTCCTACCATGTATATAAGTTGGCCATATCTTCCCCACCCAAGCCACATAGTTGTACTGCATATACCCCCTCCATTTGCCAGCGCCATCACATTTTCCTAAAACAAATAGCTTTCACCCGGCGGCCATTTTCCCTCTGACACATCATCAGTAAAATTGAGCTGTGTATGCAATGCAGAATACAGGGTTACACAGGCACAACATACGTTGATAAAAAGTTCTGCTGGGGTTGAGCACTGTAATGGTTAAGCTGAGCTCAGAAGAGGTGGTTAGGAGAAAAAATAGAATCTGACAGCTAGAGTTTCTATGGGAACCAGCAATGCTATCTCGTCATTAGCTGTTAGACTGGAGGGTGTGTTAAGTAATCTGAGCTGAGAAGAATTGAGTATGCTCATAAGTCAACAGCCAAAGCAAATTCCTGAGGGAGGGGGAAGAGTGGGTTAGAGGAGTACAAGGATTTCTAAGTGATTAAGGGGATGCTGCAGCCTTACTGTTAACCAGAGTGGCAGCTATCTAAAGATTTCAAAGAGGCTGTTCACTGAGTAAATTTATGTGGAGGGGGTTTATATGTCTTTTAAACACTATTTTTTTTATTTTGCAAAATAACTCAAAAACCACAAATAATAAAAAATGAAAACCAATTGAAAATTGTCTCAGAATATCACTCTCTACATAATACTAAAAGTTAAGTTAAACAGTGAACAAACCCATTTAACTATGTAGCTGTAAAGTTGCAAGGCTAGACAAACAGCATGCTTAAACCCTTCATATGTACAGCATGCAAAGACTTGCAGACCAATAATATTTGGTTGGGGTATATTGGGACTGGTGTTTGGAATCAAAACTCCAATCATAGTCATAGGGTTGGCGGTGGAGAGGTGGAGTTGCATATCTCATAGACAAACTGACAAATTCTTTGTCTGTCCTTAATCACTGCCCGGGCACATGCGTTATGCAGTACAGTTTTTAGTGAAAATCAAATATAACTCATGAAACAAACCTTAATTTGCAACTGCATTAACTATTCAAGGATCCAAGAATTCTACCCTAGCCTCTAACAACAATCTAATTGTTTTATCATGAACACATACTTGATCGGGTTTGGCATAGGTATAATCATAGAGCTGGAACGGTCTACCCACTTAGGGTAAGATTGGACAACATGTAAACTCAGCAGCCGTCTAAAATGTAGTTGTGTAATAAAGTCACAATATAGCATTGTTCAGAGACAATCAAAAAGCCAAAAACAAACAAATATTGTATAGAATAAACTTTGCCAATAGAGAATAACCAGGTCATTGTATATAATCTGTAAGGAAAATAGATAATGCAGAAAGGCTTACCTAAAGCAAGTCACAAAAACCAACATTAAGGGGTACTTCACCTTCAGAAAATGTTTTTTTTTTTTTGTTTTTGTTTTTTAAAGATCACACAACAAGTAACATTCTTTTTTTCAACTGCTTTTGAATTTTGGTTACCCCAGTATCCGAGAACACCATGTCATATACTCTGTTACAGTTTCATACATTAGCTGCTGGTATGTCTCAGAAGAATCTTCAACCCCTGCTCAGCATGCTCCCTGACTTGAGAGTTTATTATAAAGTTACATACTAAAGAGTTTTGACCTGGACAGACCAGTTTTCAGAAGGACTGCCTGGGTCAAGACAGTCTACATATTTTTCCCAATATGGAAAACCGGGCAGGATCTCCCTTGAGTGACATGGTGATCAGCCAATCACTGATCACCACGTTATAGCCACGCCCTGTGGTTTCCGTGTTGCCATTTAGTAATTATCTGTATTAATTACTAATCAGCCTTATATTGTGACATTTCTATTCTGTGTGTACTGTATATTGTGAGTGGGTCCCTAAGCTCAGTAAGTGACAGCAGCACAGAGCATGTGCAGTGAATCAGCAGAAAAGAAGATGGGGAGCTACTGGGGCATCTTTGGAAACACAGATCTTCCCTGCCAAAGGGCTGTGGTTGCTTTGGGCTGGTACAGAACCCCAAAATATAATGTACTTCATTTCGACCTACTTCTTTAGTTAAGCTTTAGTTCTCCTTCGTTTTCCAAAATCGCCTTACGAGGAAACTTTGGGCGACTTCTGAAATCGAAGCGCCATGAGTGCCATTGCGCTGGCAATTTCTCATTACAGCTGGCGGGAAGGCAGATTGGGGAGATTATTGCCCAGAAGAAGAGGCAATTAGTCGCCAGGCGACTAAATCTCCCTGAATCTCCTCATGTGCCCTTACCCTTAAACATCAACAGATAAAAATCTGAAATGTAAGCCACAACTCAGCTATTCCTTGTTTTGCCCACAACCCCTTTAAACTCCTTATTAAAACCCTTTCCTTTGCATCTTGAATTCTGGCACTGGGAAAATAAACATTGCTATTTTTGAATGCAGAATGCCCTGAGAAGTGCTAAACTAAGCCACATATCTGGTAAATAATTAACTACCGTTTTAAAAAAAAAAAAAAAAAAAAAAAAAAGGACTTCAGCAGTGTTTATTTTCTTTCATTAGGGATGCATTGTACGTAGCTTGTATTGTTAATGACTTCCTGGGTAATACAGGAACATCGTGCACTATTAGTTTGTGCTTCGCTATTATTCTCAACTATGATTTGTTGCTCAGCTTCGGTTTCACACATGGATCTGTCAGAATTACGCATCTGCTAATTGACCTACGTTGAATGATTGCTTCTCTTGCCATCCTTCAAAAATCATGAATCAGAATGTTCCAGTGGTCCACTTAAAGTGGTGGTTCCCCTTTAAGTTAACTCTTCGTAGGTCATAGAATGCCCAGTTCTAAGCAACTTTTCGTTTGGACTTGGATATTTAATTCTCATGTTTTGTGTTTCATCTGACTCTTTCCAGCTTTTAAATGGCGGTCACTGATCCCATCGAAAAACAAATGCTCTGTAAAGCTACAAATCTACTGTTACTGCTACATTTGACTACTCGTCTTTCTATGCAGGCCTCTCCTATTGTATTCAGTCTCTTATTCAAATCAATGCATGGTTGCTTGGGTAATTTGGACCCTAGTAACCAGACTGCTGGAGAGCTGCTGAAAAAAAAGCTAAATAACTCAAAAACCACAACAACAAAAAAAAAAAAACAGTTGCAAACTCAAAATATAACACTCCACAAAGGTTAACAGGAATCTGGTCATTCATTATAAATATCCACAACTAAACAAAATAAAACACAGGCCTAAAAATGACTGCAGTGGTGAATATTTCACTAGTGGAACCTCCATGAGGAATATATGATCTAAACTCTAACTAAATTCACATATGGTTTAGCCTGGGACTGTTGTGTTTCTGAGCTGGTTAATATTTCCCTAAATACCCACATCTTGTCACTTTTTGACCGTACATTTTTGTTTTTGAATGACTACGATTTTTAATGGCAAATGGAGCGGATGAGTGTCAGGTAACATAAGGATGGTGCTGTTAAATCTGCAGACGAAGCACTCTAATCTGGATAGAATGTGCATACGTAAAACATCTCGCTAAGAAGGAAGTCTTTAATCCTTGTTATTCTACAGCCTAGCAATAACTACAGGAAATCAGTCTACTAGGTCTATAATTGTCGTGGAAATCCCTGAGAAGCCTCAACAAACATGTCATCAGTACCCTGCCTCCCCTGGGCTATAATGCATTCACACACATTCCAATAAGAATCACCTAATAACGCAGCCTTACAAAGGGTGCTGAGAAGCCATTAATCTATAGAATTATACCAAATCAAGCACAACTGTTTTTTTCTACTATTTAAAAAGGGTGCACAAGGGAGCTATGGAGTTTCTTTGCTGTAATTGTACTGTTCTCTTTAAAGGAACACTATCACCAAAAAATATGGGGGTAAATAGATTGTATGTGCAAAATAAAAAATGTTTATAACAGTTAGTCTAAAATGTAATCTATAAAGGCTGCAGTGACCGGATGTCTGACCTATTAGCCAAAACGTAACTTTCTGCTTTTCAGCTCTCTAACTCTCAGTTAGTCAGAGACTTGAAGGGGGCCACATAGGACATAACTTAGATTTAGTCAGATTTAAAAGCAACAGATATGACCCATGTGTCCCCCATTCAAGTCACTGATTGGTTACTGCCTGGCAACCAATAAGTGGAAACCAAGCGAGCTGCAAAGCAGGAAGTAGTGTTCTGGTTATTATGTTACACATCCAGTCACTCCAGCCTTTATACATTACATTTATGGCTAACTATATTAGAAACATTTTTTATTTTGCACAGTGTATCTATTTAGCCAGTTTTTATTTTTACCCTGCACAATTCCTTTAAAGGGTTGACAATACTGTTGCCCCACACTGGTAAAACTGGTGTGTTTGCTTTAGAAACACAACTATAGACAAGCTGCTGTGTAGCCATGGGGGCAGCCATTCAAGTACAGGATACACAGTAGATAACAGATAATTTCTGAAGAATCCTATTGTATACTACAGAGCTTATCTGTTATCTGCTGTGTATCCTGTGCCTTTTCTACTTTTTCAGCTTTGAGAAGCTGCCTCAATGACTACACAGCAGCTTGTTTATATAAACTATAGTAGTCTTTCTGAAGCAAACACACCAGTTTTACCATCGCAGTGATATATTACCTTAAAGCCTCATTATTTCCTTTTTTTCTTTTTAGGAATTACTTTTCTTTCAATCTCTCTGCCGTCACCTGCAAGGCTTGCAAAAATGGATCCAGTGTCGCGGATGTCAGATATCAATATCAATATGGACAGTTCAGTGCCCACTGTGCTCACGTTAGGAGAGGAAATGCAATGTGTTAAACATTCCATACATTATATGGTGAGGTGACGAGTAAAGGTACAATGCAGGTGCAAGTATAGAACTGCCCAGTGCTGATACTGTGCTCACAAACTCTATAAATAGGACCCTGGATGTATGCTCAATGCAGTATCATGGTGATGTGTAAGAATAAGGTAGTGGAAAGGCAATTCATAAAAGAAGATATTAAAAAAAATGATATTATATACTATTATACATTTTTTGATTGATTTCATTTTGTAATACATTTTTGTTTTTGCTGCTGTCAGAAAGAGAGGGCACTTGTACGCACAGTGACCCCACTCAAGAAGTCAGCGGTTTGTTTTTGGAAGGGTGCCAAAGCATTGGATGGTGTCCAACAGAGGAGGATAACCTACACAACATCATTGTAAAGAATAGAAGAAAAATGGTGATGTTTACAAACACAGCTCCTGTTTTAAAGGGACACAGACCATTTGTGAATTGTGAAAGCAATACATATGAAATTTGCAGGTGGGTGTATAGCACCATACAATACGATAAAAAGAAAACAATGATCGTGATCATTGCCTACACACATTTACAAACAATGCAGCCAAACATGGCTTTGTCTAAGCATATATGTTTTACTGAAAAAAGGGCAATGCGCCCCTAAACTTGCTGTGGAGACAATATGCCCAATACAAATGAGCCACTGCACACCTTAATTACATGTTCTGTGTCTATATGGAACTGCGGGAATCCAGTGTATACAGCGGCACTGCCCATGGGAAAGAAAACAGCATCACTAGGCTATGAAATTACTATAATGGACAATTTTGCTTTAAGGCTTTAATTAGACATAACAGTTACGATCTTTCCAAATGCTCGTTTCAATACACACGAGTAAAGCTGAATCGCCTCCTGACATACACGCGCCGAATATCAAACGAAAATTCGTTTTTTCATGATAATATCGGTGCATGTATGGCCACTTTTGTTTTACAGGAGTCATGCAAGGGTGTTTCAGAATTATCAATACACATGTAAAAATGAAACAAAACATGTGGAGATAAAGGTTTCATTAAAGGGATTCTGTCATGACTTTTATGATGTTGTTTTTATTTCGAATGACACTGTTTACGTTGCAAATTATTCACTCTACCATATAAAATTGCATTCCTGAACCAACAAATATAAAAAAATTTTAAGTTGTAATATTTGTGTGTAAGCGCTATCTCAGGTCATTTTTGCCTGGTCATGTGCTTTCAAGAGCTAGCGCTTTAGGATGAAACTGCTTTCTGGCAGGCTGTTGTTTCTCCTACTCCTACATTTGCCTTACGAGGAAACTTTGGGCAACTTCGGAAAGCCTAATTGATCCGAGTGCCATCCCGCCGGTGATTTACATTCTAGCCGGCGGGAAAGCATTTAGGGGAGATTAGTCGCCCGAAGAAGAGGCGATTTGCCGCTTGGTGACTAATCTCACCCAGTAGCCTCATCTGCCAAAACTCATAAAGGGGACCGGTCACCCAAAAAATTATTCCAAATACCATTTTATCACATTTGTCAAGCAAAATAAACATTAATTACACTATATAAATTATTTTAATTTGGTTTCCCTCGGTCTGGGAATTCATAATTATAGCAAGCAGGCAGGAGCCATTTTGTGGACACTGTTATTAAGGCAAGTCTTGCATCATCTCAAAATCTTGTTTGTGCACCAGAATGGGGGGCCTGACGTCCATCGCCATGCCCTGGCTACACAATTAAATGGTTAAGAGGGGGCGTGATGTTGGGAGAGCAGTGACGTCTAGGAAGTACTGGATGGAAAGTGAAAGTAACTGCCTGCCCCGCCTCTATGCCTAAGGTTTGATTGACAGCAGAGACTTTTAAATGTGTTTACAACAGCTATGAATGCTTTAATAGTAAAAAGAATTTGGATTTCCCATTTAATTTGAAAAGGACTTTTATTATACAGATTTTTATGTCAGAGTGACAGGTCCACTTTAAAGCCTTGACTGTAAGTAATGTATTTGCAGAGTGCAGTTACAAAATAGTTGTGTTTCAGCTACAGTTAGACAAAGGTATGAAGAATACCAGACTTGGCAGAATATTGTGCAGTCATGGAAATTATATGATCATCAAGCGACTCATACTATTGCACATTTGGAATGGTTTTATACCCATGTTGTCTTTATTTCACATTTTTCCATCTCATTGCATTAGAATGATTTTAAGGAATTATAAAGATGTAATGTCTTCATGTAATAGCGTTTTGCACACTCCGTCTTCATTTTGGAAAACAAGAACTACCTAAAAAAATCCCAGAAGTTTAAAGGAACAATCACACAAAAAAACTGTTTTATATTAACTTTAAAATAATGTATTGTTGCACCACACTTATAGAAAGTTTTGTCTTTGCTTCAGAAACACTACAATCATTTATATAAATAAAGGCACTGTGTGGCCATGGGGGCAGCTACAGTATTGGAGGTTGAAAAAGGCACCCATTACATAGCAGATAAGCGGCGTAGCATATTATAGGTTTAGTTCTTACACCAACAAACAGGAGTTCGATTTCATCCATGGCTCTCCACAGGACAAGGGAATTAAACTTCTTTCATATACAGTATATACTTGAGTATAAGCCGTCCTGAGTATAAGCTGAAGTACCTCATTTTACCTCCAAAAACTGGGAAAGCTTATTGACTCGAGTATAAGCCGAGGGTGAGAAATGCAGCAGCTTCTGGTAAGTTTCAATCAAAAAATTGAGGGTTTCTGATCCCATTGGATGTGCCAGCGTCTCGTTTTTGGATGCCGGCGATCATTCTTGGACGCCGGCGAATATTCTTGGAGACTATTCTTGGACGCCGGCGACCATTTTTGTGCTTGACCCGAGTATAAACCGAGGTAGATTTCTTCAGCATATTTTGGTGGCTGAAAAACTCGGCTTATACTCGAGTATATACGGTATGTGTTGTCAAGAAACAGCTCATTAGTAGGAGCCCATTCAAAAAATACAGACTTTAAAAGAAAAATAAAATATTTTCACTCTTTGATGCTACTGACGCTTTAAGTGGATACATTTAATATTTACTGCACTGTCATTATTTGTGCTAGTAACTATGTGACAGTGATGGGCAAGGCACTACAAGTGAAGTATGCATAATTGTGACTTTAGGAAATGTCCCAGCACAATCTAGTCTTGTATATTAAAATCCATTTCGTACAGTGACCATGTGTGAGTAATTAATCATGCCGCAGTGATGTATTTGGTAATATGAGTTCAAGGAGCTGGGATTATTTTACTATAAACACATAGCAAAGTGGACAAGTTGGGCCTCTTTTTATAGAACCGACAAAGAGCAATAGGTTTTTCATAGTAGCAAACAGTTTCTAAAATCACAGATGTTGGCTGGATGACAAACAAGGGAAAGTTGTGCTCACCACTAATTTTTAAAACCATTAGGTGGGGGTGCAATGAGGCTGTGACCACAAAATACATATAGACAAAATACATATAGAGTCTTCTGCACTCAACCAATTATCAATATATTTAAAGGGCATGTAAAGGCAAAAAATAAAATTTTTTACTTTCTTTAATGAAAAAGAAACCTATCTCCAATATACTTTAATTAAAAAATGTGTACCGTTTTTATAAGAAACCTGACTGTATGCAGTGAAATTCTCCCTTCATTTACTGCTGTGGATAGGAATTGTCAGATGGTCCCTAACTGCTGAGAAGGGAAACAATCATACTTATGAACAGCAGGGGGAGCCCCCGCCTTACTTCCCAGCCATGCAGAACTCAAGCAGCTTTGTTTATGACGATCCCCAAGCAGCCCAGACCACACTGAGCATGTGCACAGTCTTAGTCTTGCAAAGATGTTTAATAAAGTTACAAGATGGTGACTCCCTTTAGCCAACTTTGAAAGCATAAATTATTTGTTTGATTAGGCTTGTGGTGCAGTAAGTTCATGTTTATATTTAATATACAAAATACAGCATTTCTAGCCTTATTCTATTTTAGAATTTACATGCCCTTTAAGACAAAGACATTTTGTACATACAGCTACTAAAATTTTTTAAACTTTTAAACAAAACAGGGATATATCTATCTATCTATCATATATATATATATATATATATATATATATATATATATATATATATATATATATATATATATATATATATATATATATATATATATATATATATATATATATACACACACACACAGGGATAGGGCTGATGTTATTGTTTTCAGCAATGCCATTCTGCAAGGAGGATGCATGTTTATTTATACAGTTGTGGGTTGGGTTAAAACAAGATGTATAAATGAATAAAAGCTGAAAAATAATCATTGCATAAATGTGATAGTGTCACTTTAATCCATTCAAGCCTACGCACTTTATGTATAAATCACAGCCACTTCAAAATGAAGATACGTTGAATTAAATCCATTCTTCAGCTTGCGTTTCAGGTTCTGCTGAGTATAATTATTCATAGGTACCACCTCCCACAAGGAAACAGTAGGAGACAAGATATGTTGGACAGAAAACATGTCTAACCTGTTTCCAGGTTCATGTTTTGGCTTTTGCAATAATAGTCTACGCCTGTTTTTGCATGTAGAAAAAGCAGACATAAAATAAATGCAGTATACAGAGGACATTTGCAACAGTAGAACTTTCTTTCCTATCGGCTATAAGGTTGCATTTTGTTCGGAAATCATGCTGGTATTGGACAATGTCTAGAAGTTTGTGCAAAGTGCTTTATTTTTAATGCTTTAATTGTACACTATTTTCAGAATGCTGCCACCAGCTTTATATATGTTCGTTCAGAGAACGCCTACGGTTTTGGCCACACCTTCATTAGCAATCAAAGTCCATATCCGGTGTTGCTGCCAATTTCGTTGTGCCGGTCACAATAAACTTTATATAGGTCACAACCTCCAAAAAATAAGTTAAAAAAATCAGACTTTATTAATGGCTATTAAAATACATAAGGTCAAGTAGTTGCATCATAGCCTGATGCGTTTCAGACTCATCTAGTCCTTAGTCATAGGCTTCCACCTTCATTAGGCATGCAAATGGAATTCTCCTGTCAGAACTCGCTCAGCTCTAAGTGCACAATGTCAACCTGGACTTGTATGTGCCTCTTGATAACGGACATAGAAAGCTTGTTGTGACGGTCACAATAAACTTTATATAGGTCACAACCTACAAAAAATAAGTTAAAAAAATCAGACTTTATTAATGGCTATTAAAATACATAAGGTCAAGTAGTTGCGTCATAGCCTGACGCGTTTCAGACCCATCTAGACCTTAGTCATAGGCTTCCACCTTCATTAGGCATGCAAATGGAATTCTCCTGTCAGAACTCGCTCAGCTCTAAGTGCACAATGTCAACCTGGACTTGTATGTGCCTCTTGATAACGGACATAGAAAGCTTCAATTCTGCACTTAGCACAACAGTAATACATAAGGAGCCCCGCTGCGCCTCTGTAATCATCCAATGCTTTGCCTGTTGTGTATTGATTAATAATGTGAATTGATTTCTCCGCAGGGGACAGAATCAGGTCAAGTATTATTACTGGCATGACACTGCAGATAACTACAAGGAGGCATGGCATAGCCCTGATAATTTGCTAAATTATGAAAGGGCGCTACAGATGCCAGACATAAACAAAAACTGCAGGGGGTCACAAGCACAAGAACAGGCAGGATTCTGGATAAAAAATCTGAATAAGCAACTCTAATGGAAAGTCAGGAACATAAGCATCATCAAACAGAATAGAACATCCTGGAGCAATCACTGTTGAACACAGCCCTAACTAAGTTGCTACATGCCCATCGCAATTGCTGCAAAGGGGTGTGGAATATGTTGGAGCATTAACAATAATAGCACCGCTATTAAAATGTGGCCCTAAATGCTTTATGTTCGATACAAGTTACAGGCAAAGAAACCATGTATCATCTAATTATGGGTCTCGGTGGTTTGAAATAAAAATCATACGTAAAAAAATATGTATTCAGCAATGAAAACTGGTCATGGGTATGAAGAAGGAAGGCGGAGTTTACTTAGGGGTGTCAAAAGTTAAGCTGGCCATAGTCGCAAAGATCTGATCGTACGAATCAAGGATTCGTACGATTTTCGGAACGTGTGTGGAGAGTCCCGACATTTTTCGTCCGGCGGAGATCGGTCGTTTGGTCGATCGGACAGGTTAGAAAATTTCTGTCGGCTGCCGATAATATCTCTGCGTGTATTGCCGATCGTACGATTTTCAGTGGGAGACTGTCACTAGCTTTGGTTGGACATAGATATCGTACGATTGCTGTCAGGGGCAGAACATTGCTGATCTGTTCTTTAACTAATCTGACTGGTAAGACTTTGATCTGAATGGTTAGTGGCGGGTCGGGAGATGGGAAAGTCCGATCGTACGATGATTCGTACGAACGGATCTTTGCATCTATGGCCAGCTTTAGGCACCTCTGCATATAATTACCTGATACCCCAGGCTGGTGCTCCTACCGGCAGAAAACTACACCTGTCCGAGAGTTCTTCCAGCGAGCACCATGAATCGATCGGCTTCCTTCTTCTTTCTCCAAATTTCTCGGGGCAGACGCATGTGCAGTAGAACAAAATAGCCGACTTCCATTTGGCTTTTGCTTTTGGCTACTGCACACCCATGAGAAAAAAGAAGGAGCCAATCACAATGTGGTGCCCGCTGGAGTTTTCTGCTGATAGGAGCCTCCATGCTTAAGGCATAGAGGAGGGGCAGATAATATTTAATTGACAACTGATATTTTAAAATTTGCGTACAACAGCTATGAATGCTTTAATAAAAAATTTAAATTGGATTTCATGTTTAATTTAAAAAAGGACTTTTATCATACAGCTTTTTGTGTCTGGGTGACCGGTCCATTTTAATATCTATGATTGAACGATTAAATGCATCAATTATATCAACATCTGTGTCCTCAGGGCCACACACACACCCAAAGATACCAACAACTGTGCCGTCAGGGCTATATATACACACAAACACAACGTTTGCTGATGCAGCCCACCAACATCTAAGCCCAAGGTTCAGAAACCACAAAGCAGGGAAATCAATTAAAATTTGACATCTATCCACATGTAAAAATTATCATAACCACATCATGGTGAAGAACTATTAAGATAAAGAAGATACAACGTATATTTTGATATAGAACTAAGTGGTTTTGGCTTAAAATGTATTAGCCCTTGGGGGACAGAGAAGGACCGCATGTATAAAAGATAGTATAAAAGATAGAAAGAAGATTAATTAAATCAATGTACATTTGTTTAAAGGCAAGAGGTAAGGAAAACTGCTTCCATGGCTGATAAAGAAGTAAGAAAAAAAGTAAGAAAGAAAAAAGTTCCTACCAAGAGAATAGTTACCATGCACATTTTCGTTACGCCTTGTTTACCATTTAATAAAAATAAAATGCTATGTATGTGTAGAAGAAAGCTTAGGACATGATTACTTCTGAGAGCTGGTTCTTGGTATGTTCCACCTAAAACAACAAGCTGATTGTCTCTGCCTTCCTACTATGGCGCCATGCTGGACTTCCAGTTCAAATGAAAGAAGCAATCATTACAATGGTGTTGGCTGTCATGCCAAAACCATGCTATTCCTAGATCTAGTTGTCGCTTTTCATTTCAAGTTATTCCATCTCATGTACTGCCAGAGATTAACACTTAGCACAAGAACGTAGAAAGTAAAGCTGCCATTCCTGTTTTTATGTCCTCACTTATTTTCTTATATTGAAGATATTAGTCTATTTCAAACAAATCACAACTGAGACCAGCAGCTACAGTTGCCAGGATAAATCTGCATGATATTAAACTGACATTTTGAAATCCATTGGGCGTGCAGAATACCCAGCCATATAAAATAATCTTAAAGGGGCAGTAAAAATCCCTTTCCAACATGAGGCAAATGAATAGGACTTATGATGAACTTACTATTTCCCTATTATTTTAATTAAGCAATATCTATTTTTTTTTATTTCTGGCACTAATTAAGAGAATGAAACTAGTTTCACTTTAGCACTTCTTGTCAATTCCTGGTTCTGATGAACAGAACGCCCTGTTTTAATTGGAGATGGCAAAGGACACTTTGGTGAAAAACTCTAATTGACAAATAGTGTTTTATAATGGCAAACAGTTCTATTTAGTGTTCTCTTTTTCTTGAAGGATACTGTCACGGGAAAACATGTTTTTTTCAAAACGCATCAGTTAATAGTGCTGCCCCAGCAGAATTCTCCACTGAATCCTGTTTTTCAAAAGAGCAAACAGATTTTGTTATATTCAATTTTGAAATCTGCCATGGTGCTAGACATATTGTCAGTTTCCCAGCTGCCCCCAGTCATGTGACTTGTGCTCTGATAAACTTCAGCCACTCTTTACTGCAAGTTGGAGTGATATTACCGCCCTCCCTTTCTCCTCCAGCAGCCTAACAACAGAACAATGCGAAGGTAACGGCTCCCTAACACAAGATAACAGCTGCCTGGTAGATATAAGAACAGCACTCAATAGTAAAAGCCAAGTCCCACTGAGACTGATTCAGTTACATTGAGTAGGAGAAATAACAGCCTGCCAGAAAGTAGTTCCTTCATAAAGTGCAGGCACAAGTCACATGACTGGGGGCAGCTGGGAAACTGACAATATGTCTAGCCCCATGTCAGATTTCAAAATTAAATATAATAAAATCTGTTTGCTCTTTTGAGAATTGGATTTCAGTGCAGAATTCTGCAGGAGCAGCACTATTAACTGATTCATTTTGAGAAAAACATGTTTTCCCATAACAGTATGCCTTTAAGCAGAGGTATTTCCAGGTGCATACAGTCTCTGGCCACTTTAAGCAGAAAATAGCATCATCTATTTCTGATGCTTACCACAGAAAAGGGGAATATAAAAAGAAACAAAAGTCTGCACTAGAAATTAAAATGCAGTATACATTTTTTTTATTAAGAGTTTATTTAAGAGTATATTAACCACATTTCAATTAGCAGTGGCTGTATCGCTTTAAAGATTGTATATCAAACAATAGTATGTATTGAACAAAAGCTATTAAAGCACCAACAAGACTTACTGTACTTACAATGTAACTTACTAAACCACACAAAAATCGAATTCTGCAAACAGTATAACGCACACAAAGAGGGATAAAGGAATACCAGCATTATACTGTACATAGTCTGTTTGGGAACCTACATTATGCAGGTCTGGTATCTTTTTCTGACATACACTACTGCTCAGGAATATTGGGCATGTTTTACAAGTGATAAAGACAAATTCAGTGCCCCTAATAGAAGAGGTGGCTGGGCAATCACATTATCCACACAAACATTAAAAACTATCAAGACACATTGGGCTAACAAAAGGTCTACATCATAAATAATCATTTTTAAAGTGCAGGTAAACATAAAAAGGAGGGAATTTGTAATGCATATGGTTTGTTTTATATGTTTAAAACAATAACCCTTACCTTTAAAAAAAAAATGTGACAGCGCAGCACCCAGGACGAAACTAGGTTTTAAAATAGGCCCAGGCATTTCAAGTACACACAGACCCACTAAATAGTAACTGTCTATGGCAGGGGTCCAACGCTCTTTTTACCTGTGAGCCACATTAAAATGTAAAAAGAATTAGAATTAACTGTCAAATTCTATTAGGGAATTGTTAAAATTAATTTTGAGTTTTTTTTAAAAATTCTAATTTGATTTTCAAGATTTACCATACACTGGCCCTTTAAGAACTCAAATTTGGCTATTCGCCACCTAAAACCTGTCGATTTGCTGTTTTAGTCAATGGAAGACGTACTAGGGTCAATTTGGAGTTGTTTGCAGCCCTCCTGACATTATAATTTTTCTGGAGAAAAACTCTGATTTGAATTTGATTTGAGTTTTTGGGTCCATCCAAGTTTTGAATAATTAATTTTTTATTTAATAAATTTCGATTATGAGTTCATGGTTGTTAAAAGTGGACCTGTCACCCAGACACAAAAATCTGTATAATAAAAGTCCTTTTCAAATTAAACATGAAATCCAATTTCTGTTTTTTATTAAAGCATTCATAGCTGTTGTAAGATGCTCATTTAAAAATCTCAGCTGTCAATCAAATATTGTCTGCCCCTCCTCTATGCCAGTGGTATAGAGGCAGGGCAGACAATTAATTTCACTTTCAATTCAGCACTTCTTAGATGTCACTGCTCCCCCCACATTCCCCCACTTCTCTTTACCATATAATTGTGTATCCAGGGCATGGGGATGGACATCAGGTCCCCCATTCTGGTGCACAAACAAAATTCTGAGATGATACAAGGCTTGTCTTAATAACAGCGTCCACAAAATGGCTGCTGCCTGCTTGCTATAATTTTGAAATCCCAGACTGAAGGAAACAAGATTCAAATAATTTATATAGTGTAATTAAAGTTCATTTTCCTTGACTAATCTGATAAAATAGGATTTTGAATAATTTTTTTGGGTGACGGGTCCCCTTTAATAGGAGTTTTTAAAAACTCGCACAAACTCAAAATTTGACCTTTGATAAATGTGCCTCTAAAACTTGCCTGGAATTCAAAAAGAAGCACCTGCTTTGAGGCCACTGGGAGCAACATCCAAGGGGTTGGTGAGCCACTGGTTGAGGATCACTAGTCTATGGCATCTTACAGCAGCCTTTCTGCCAGTTGCCAGAATCCACAGATTGCCAGCCCAGGCCTGGCAGCACCCACATGCTCAGCAAGGAAGTATCAGGTTTTGGGCAAAAGTAAGTGATTTTATTACATTACCCTGTTTGTTGTTTTATGTTGTAAAACAAAAAACTTGGCACAGCAAAGCCAAAGAAACAGTGTGATTAGCTAGTCACAAATTAATATTAAAGAGAAGTTGACTGTATCATGTCAGCTTTTGGCTCATGGCCTGTTATCCAGAGCTGGCTAGATCTTAAAGACTCAAATGAGTGTCACTGAAAACATCCAGACAAGTCAGTGCCTTGGCTGACACTCAACTGTGTACATGCCCTGGACAAAACTACCCTTAACCTATACTCCAGCAAAATACATGCATACTTAATGCTAGTATGCAAAAGAACAATAAAAGAAAAACACACTCACGTAAGAAAAACACTCACAAAAGAAACAAGAGTCATACTCACAAATGTGACATACACTAACACATTTTATATGTATATTATTTTATAAATTCTACACACAAAGAGCACTTAAAGCATCAGTTGCTGGCTAGAAATAAAGACATTAAGACAATTTCAAATATCAATAACATAATAATGTTAAGGGAAAAGCACAGAATATAAGTAAAAACGAGATTTGAATTTTCTGCCTACAAGGGAAGCCATACAGTAAAGCAGTGGCCAGTTCGATTTTATGTGATGTAAAGGAACAGTTCAGTGTAAAAATAAAAACTGGGTAAGTAGATAAGACTGTGCGAAATAAAAAATAGTTAATTAGGCAAAAATGTAATGTATAAAGTCTGGACTGACTAACAGAACACTACTTCCTGCTTTTCAGCTCTCTAACTCTGAGTTAGTCAGCAAATTGAAGGGGGACATAACTGTTCAGAGAGTTTGCAATTGATCCTCAGCATTCAGCTCAGATTCAAAAACAGTTATGACCCAGTGCCCCCCTCCCCTCAAGTCTCTGATTGGTTACTGCCTGGTAACCAATCAGTGGAAACCAAGAGAGCTGCAAAGCAGGAAATAGTGTTCTGGCCATTATGTTCCACAACCAGTCACTCCAGCCTTTATATATTACATTTAACTAACTATATTAGAAACATGTTTTATTTCGCACAGCCTATTTACCCAGTTTTTATTTTTATTATGAACAATTCCTTTGTGTGCGGAGTCTATGTTCTTAATGTATTCTGCCAAGCACTCATAAAAAGAAAGAGCAAAGCAAAACAAACAGCTCGGTGCACGTTTTATATGCAATCTCCCCTGTGTAACATTAACCAATTTTGAAATTTAACCAAGCGACAACATCAATTTGTTCCTCAGAACATTAAACTGGAAGTTTACCAGGTAACGGCATTACTTGGAAACGCTAAGCTAAGCCGACCAATTGGACTCGGCAGTACAGCAAACAATTCATGTGAACTTTAGAAAGACCCACATTGTAGCAAGGTGAATTGTGCCAAGTGCCATGAGAACTAGTCTATCCAACTTTCATCCCATTGGTCCAATGTAAAATAATCTGCAATTGCCAATTAGTCATAGTTTCAAGCATTTTCAACCCCAAAAAGTTTAATCATCAACCTTAATACAAGCTTTCATAAAATCATTTTTCCTTAGCCACTGAAATTACGTTTTCCAAGCTGCGACTACCCATAATAATTGAACTCGGAGTATGTGGTCGCATTCAGAACTGTAGCTTGCAGCAAATTCTCAATAGGAAACCGATGAAGTTAACTAGATTATAAAGCTTGGGGCAAGCATGACTGAAATGAAATTGGGTATGACCTTTAGTTAACTTTACGAGTTGTCCTGTTCCATACTGATTTAAATGTACTTGATTTTCCATTCAAATACTCAGCGTGTAAGCACCACCTTCCAATGGAGCCAAAGGAAAACGAAAAATAGAAAACTGCTTAAATCAGAAATACTGGTTTTTAAAGATCAGAACAGAGCCCCAAAAATATCAGAAAATGACAATTAAAAATAAACAGTATTCAGGATTGTAATGTTCTGAGACAGCATTCAATTCTGCAAGGGGGATCAGAAATTAATAGTACAGTATAACCTTTTTAGTTCCAATTTTAAATTGATTGGATTTTCTAGAAAAGTCATGTAAAGCATAAGGAGAGGAGTAAAAAAAAAAACATTTATTGCTTCAATAAAGATTAAAGGGGTTGTCCACCTTTGAGATAACTTTTAGTATGAGTAGAGAGTGATCTCCTGAGATAATTTGCAATTGGTTTTCATTTTTTATTATTTGTGGTTTTTCAGTTATTTAGCTTTTTATTCAGCAGCTCTTTGCATCGTAAACAATCTGGTACTATGGTCCAAATTACCCTAGCAACCATGCAATGATTTGAATAAGAGACTGGAATATGAATAGGAGAGATCCAGAATAAAAGGATCAGTAATAAAAAGTAGCAATACGAATACATTTGTAGCCTTGCAGAACATTTGTTTTTTAGAAGGGGTCAGTGACTTCCATTTGAAAGCTGCAAAGAGTCAGAAGAAAAAAGCAAATAACTATAAAACTATAAAAAAATAAATAATAAAAACCAATTGAAACGTTGCTTAGAATTGGTCATCCTATAACATAATAAAAGTTACCTTAAAGATGAACCACCCCTTTAATTATATCTTCATTTGGATCAAGTACAAGCTACTGTTTTATTATTACAGAGAAAAAGGAAATCATTTTTAAGAATTTGGATTATTTCTATAAAATAAGAGTCTGAGGGAGATGGTCTTTCTGTAATTCACAAACTTATTTTTATGTAAAGGAAGAGTTACAACATGCACACAGATAACAAAGGGAGTCCTTGAGTTACATACACCTAACTTACATGGACCCTAGCAACCAGATTGCTGAAATTGCAAACCGGAGAGCTGCTGAATTAAAAGCTAAATCCACAAATAATATAACAATTAAAACCAGTTGAAAATAGTCTCAGAATATCACTCTCTACATTATACTAAAAGTTAATTTAAAGGTGAACAACCCCTTTAAAATTACAAATACAAGTACAGGTATGGGATCGGTTATCCGTAAACCTTTTATCCAGAAAACTCCAAATTACGGAAAGGACACCATTTACTAAAAGGCTGTCTCCCATAGACTCAATTTTATCCGAACAATCCAAATGAAGAATAATTTTCTTATTTTCTGTAATAATAAAACAGTACCTTGTATTTGATCCAGACTAAGATATGATTAGTGCGTATTGAAAGCAGAACCAACATATTGTGTTTATTTAATGTTTATATGATTTTCTAGTAGACTTAAGGTATGAAGATCCAAACAATGGAAAGATCCATTATTCTGAAAGACCCAAGTCCGGAGCATTCTGGACAATAGGTCCCATACCTGTACAAATATCTAAAATTATGGAAGCATCCCAGCAGTGCATAGGCAACCTACATATTCGTTAAGGTACTTAATATCTCAATAAATCACGAAAATAGCTGGCTTTAATCTGAAAAGTCTTTCAACTTCCCCTACCAGCCAACTTAAAAACAAAATCTTACCTTGAAAAGCCATTTGAAAAAAGAGATCTGTTTGCAAAATGTACATTCCCTGGAGAAGCGGCACCGTCATCGCTAGATCCATGGCACCTATTCCAGCCTTCTGCAATGCTAGTCCCGGGTGAGCTAATATTAAAGATAGGCTTAAGATCCTGTTGCGTCATGGTGGAAGAGTTCAAGTCATAGTGGTACATCTGCCCACCTGAAGTGCTGACGCCATGGACAGAAATACCGGAGGATTTGTTACCAAATAAGCCAGATCCTGAAAAATTGCCTACACAATAAACAGGGCCAAACTTTTCCTGCTTCACCACACCAGGTGTACAAAGCTCAATGTAGTCTTCTTTTTCTGTTTTGACTTGAGTAACTGGTAGATCTGCATTGGGCAACAGCAATTCCTTGGCACGATCACCGAGTCTCTGTGTGCCATCCGCGAGGCCGAGAGGTTTGCTACCCTCACTCAGTACTTCAGATTTCATGAAAAAAGTATCACCAGTGCCCAGTGGGGACAAAAGGCTAAGAGCTTCCTCCTCATCAAAAAGTGGGTCTAGCCAAGGATTTCCTTTACCATCCATGAGTGAGTCTGGCGGGATATCCAGGTCTTGTAATAGGTCAAAAGTGATTTGGTCTTTGGGAAACAGCTTAGTAGTGCTGCTTCCATTGCTGCCCCCCTGACCTAGTATGGAAGGCCGTGGTAGGGCAGATTTAAAAACCCCAGGAACCTCCGAGATCTCTACGAGTTTATCTGGGGCCAATGACTTAGCCTGCAAGTTGGCAATGCTCTCTTCCAAGAGACTAAAATCAGTCTCTCCTGTGGAGATACTGATTTGCTCTTGGGGTGGAAAAGTGATATCACTGCCCATCACTTTTGTGTCCGACTCCCCCGTGTAGAGTCCCATTGAGAGCGAGACTGCTTTAGACAAATCTGCCTGAGGCACATTATTCAATCCATTCGTTGAATCCCCAGTGGCAGTCAGCGGTTTATTAAAAAGCTGCTGCCTAGTGTTTGACTGTGAAGCAGTTGAGGTTGGACAAGATGCAGAGACACTCACACTAACTCCTCCCCTGTAATTTCCCAAGAATTCAATCACATTCCCTGGCTTGTCGTTGTAATGAGGCGAGCCCTTCACTGCCTGAGATCCGCTGGAGGGCTTCAAAAGGTCTTTGGGGTCCATTGGGTACTGCTGCCTGAAAAAAGAAACACAAACTGTTAAGGCTGTGTTATCTAAATATAAGAAAAACAAAGACAAGTTCAACAAGTACTTGTAAAACCCACTACTTTGCTGCTCTGAAACAGGCTTCAAGTCAAATATTGTATTCCAACAGAAATTCGTATTCTTTATTTAAACGGGGTTGTTCACCTTCCAACACTTTTTTCAGTTCAGTTGGTTTCACTGGAAATAGACTTTTTTTCCCCTCAAATACTTTCCATTATTTACAATTTTTCCAAAATCTAAGTTTAAAGTTTAACGCCCCTGTCTCAGGTGTCTAAAGCTGACAGTTCAGTAATCCAGGTGCAGATTCAGGTTCCAGGTGCAGATTCAGGTATCAGTTCTAAAAGCTGCCTTAAATGAAACTCAGATAAGAAATGTATCAACTAAATGTATCAATTTGACAGATTACAAAATCTAAGTTTAAATCTAAATTTAAAGTTTAATGCACCTGTCTCTGGTAATTGAGCTTGACAGTGATCCAGATGCAGATTCTGAACTGTTACAATTTGCTACATTAGTTGATACATTTAGTTGATACATTTCTCAGTGGAGTATTAGCAACTATTGTATCAATTCTAACAGCTGCCTTTTAGGAAACTCAGGGATTCTGCTCAGCAGGGACAAAGATTAAAAATGTATGAACTAATTGTATATATTTAGAACAGTTTAAAAGGTTGGCTACCCCCTTGCCCCTGTTCTAGAACTGCTTTAGAAGGTGAAATTACACTTCAATATTAGAAAAACAGTCAAACATAGAAAATAGAAAGTAACTGGATATAGTCTATTTCTGGTGAACTATCTGAAACCAACTGAACTGGAAAAAGTGTTAGAAAGTGAACAACCCCTTAAAGGACACCTAAACCCTAACATATGAATATGGCTAAAAATGCCATATTTTAAATACTGGACTTAATGCACCAGCCTAAAGTTTCAGCTTGTCAATAGCAGGAATCATGCAGGACTTCAAACTTGTCACAGGGGGTCACCATCTTGGAAAGTGTCTGTGACACTCACATGCTCAGTGGGCTCTGAGCAGCTGTTGAGAAGCTAAGCTTAGGGCTCGTCACTAATTATCCAGCAGAAAATGAGGTTTGCCTGTAATATAAGCTGATGCTACAGGGTGGATTACTAAATTGTGATGCTAGTTGCACTGGTTTCTGTGCTGCCATGTAGTAATTATCTATATTAATTACTAATCTTATATTGTGACATTTATATTCTATGTGTACTGTATATGTTTCTGGCATCAGGGAGGATAACAGAGGAAACAGAAAGACGATACAAACACGATACAAATTGTGCCCTGTATGGAACTGAACTTAGGACTTCTGAACTGTAAAACAACCCAGAGCTGGTAACAATCACATTTCTGTTTAGTAAGTCATATGTGAGGGACTGGTAACTTTAGTACTGTAATCTACCGTGTCGGCACTGAATATATTCCGTGAATTACTACCACTGCACAAATGCATGCATCTATCACCACCTCCACACTTAAACATCATGACTCGAACAAGTAAACTATTATCTAAAAGGATACTGATCATCATCATGTGAATTAAATATACATTTCATGGTATCACTACAGATTTGCATCCATTTCTGTTCATCAGTACTAGGAAACTGAAACTCAGGGGAACCCTGTGTGCTTTAATCATATACAGTTAAATACAAAAGTATCTTGTGCGTGGATGTATATATATAGTATTATCAGAGCACATGAAAGAACTTGAGTGGTCTCATGTGAACATAAAAATGTCAGCATCCTCACTAGGATACAGTTAAGGTGGCCATACACGGAGAGATCCGCTCGTTTGGCAATGTCGCCAAACGAGCGGATCTCTCCCCGATATGCCCACCTTGAGGTGGGCAATATCGGGCTGATCCGATCGTGGGCCCTAGGGCCCAACGATCAGATCCTATGAATAGTAATGGGCGGTCGGATCGCGTAACCGCAACCTACGGGATTTTTCGTCCCATCCGATCGAGATCTGGCCAACTTTCGGCCAGATCTCGATAGGGGAAGCCCGCTGCCGACGTCTGTCGGCAGCTTTTATCGGCCTGTGTATGGCCACCTTTAGATGTTTCTGCTGTACACATTCTACATATGTTATGTACGGATACTGGTATGTCTCTGGATAAGCTTATACACAAGAAACACAAGCTTTAAGTTGGCTTTTATAGTTCTACAGTTGTCCAAAAAAAAAAGCTGATCACTGATTGGTTGCTAGGAGATAATACCCTGGTACACATTGTCTCATTGTTTGTAAATGAGTTCCCTTGTCCAGATGCAGTAACCCATAGCAACCAAACAGTAGGTACCATTTACCTGTTTAAAAGCAAACACTTGATTGGTTGCTATGGGCTACTGAATCTGGCACTTTGCAGTAACCATGGATGACTATTGTATCTGTAGGGAGTTAGTGAGACTGTTGTCAGAAGAACCAACCTGGGAAAAGTTAAATCTAATGTTACGTTGTTTTTTTTCTTGTCAACGCATAACTGACTGGAAGGTGGTTGTTTGGAAGATGGATACTGGTGTAATCTACCCATGCATTAGGTCGGCAGTTTAAATAATAAATGATTCCTTATACAGTAACTGCATAATGGATTTGGTGGTGTCTAATATATTCTATAGATGTCAAACTGTAGCACTGCACATATATCAATAAATGCAACAAACAAGAATCTAGAGTGCTTCTTGCTTGCTATGTTGCTAAATCCACTGGATTCAATTAGGACTTTGGTTCAGTAGCCCTGACAGGGATGAGCACCCTTAGGTGCAACTGCAGAACCCCAAGCATGGCATAAGCATTGCTTTAAGCAGTGCTGCTGGGATTTGTAGTTCTTGGCCGCTCAAGAGTTGCAAAAGGAACAGTGGTAGTTGCAATTCAACAACATCAGAGGTGACAGTGGTTTGGCTTATGTCATATTGTTCAGTGCTAACCAGGACTTGTGGTAGAGGGGAACCTGCTTAGGAGAGCTTACAATCTAAAACAAGGAAAAAAGCAGTCAGAAAAAAAAAAATGCCTGGATGAGCAATGCCATTGCAAGAGAATCTGGATTACTACTACAGGTATGGGATCCGTTACCCAGAAAGCTCCAAATTATGGAACGGCCGTTTAGCATAGACTTCCTTTTATCCAATTAATCTAAATTTTTCAAAATGATTTCCCTTTTCTCTGTAACCATAATACAGCGCCTTGTTCTTGATCCAAACTAAGATATTTATCCTTATTGGAAGCAAATCCAGCCAATTGGGTTTATTTAATGTTTACAAGATTTTATAGTAGACTTACGGTATGGAGATCCAAATTACAGAAAGATCCATTATCCAAAAAACCCCAGG